>APFE031362996.1:0-13207 GCA_000404065.3 Pinus taeda
ATGATATGAATTAAATAAATTCTTGCAAGGGTTAATAATGATGCAAATTTTAGTTTTGTGTCATAAATTATGTGTAATTAATGATGGAGGAAGCATATCAAGCCCATGAATCCTTTAAACGAGGTGATGGGGGCGGGGTGTCTGATATTTTTCCTAGGTGGTTTACCATTGGGACACATGGTCTCCAACAAGCTATATCAGGACTCCCCTCATTTTTTCAAAAGAGTTAATCCAACCCCTCAATACTACTACCACAGATGGGATGATTGGTTCCCATCATAGATGTCACATCAGAGATAGTTGATGACTCACAAATGCCTTGGCAGTCAACCATGTAGTCTACCACATTAAATAAGTGCCAAAAAGAGGAAACACCAAATGAATAAAGGATAACCATCAAATTAAAGTATTCCACAAGTTTTTAGGTGGTTATGTAGTTTCAAAACGGATTATTTGTCCTATTCTTATAGCATTTGGAGAACAAATTAGCATATTTTATTTTATCCTCCACACACTTCAAGTTCAAAGTGGTACTTTTATCTTACATAGGTAGCAACAATCATATCAAAGTAATCATTTTGGTGTTTTATTATTAATCTTCTATACATAATGAAGACTAAAATTACAAAACCCTCAACAACTGAAGCTTCTAACTCAGTTGACTTTGATGAAATGCCACTAATTGATTGAGAGGCTAATGCACAAGAAACCTGTTTTGAATTTGATCTCTACAAGCTCAAAGAATGATGTTTCCAATAGTTTTAAGACCGCTAGATTATTTCCGTGGTTTGGGAATCATATTTCGTAAAATATAATATACTAACTTGGTTGGTTGACTTGAGTTGCATTGTTTACTAACTTATATTTAACTCAAATGTCAACAAGGTCCAATATTCAAGTTGAGTCAATTGAGTCAACTAGCCCTTTCAACATACTTCAACCAAGTCTTTAAATTCTCCCCTCAACCATTTCAAGGCCTTAAGACCCTTAAGGCTAAAGATAACCTCAAGAGATTTATGGCCATTTCACGTGTCATTAATGACCTTTAATCCCTAGAACCTACCTAAAATATCAATATATTAAGTGTGGTGGTTCAAGGCATCATGTTTGGCCTTAGATTCCTAGAATATTTTTACTTTAGCTAAGGTTTGGCTTCACACACTCAACTATATCAAGGCACTCGACCTATATTGGTGTTACTCATGGAATTTGAGTCTATGAAGCTAGGTTCAGGGCCCAAGAATATTATTTCCCTCCACTGATCAAAGCCAAGCTCCTTAGGATGGTGTTTCCCTAACACAACTATGGTTAAGGCCTTCATATCATATTGTTTTATGTGAATCATATCATTGTGTCTTATCATTGTTTCTAGGTTTATTCATGAACCTTAGATTGAAGATGGTTAAGAAAGGATAGAGAAGATTCTTATTAGACCAACCTCTAAACATGTCATTTCTGGCCCTAGATGCCTATAAACTTCCTTTTACAACCTAAGGCCTAGGTTTACTCTCTTGATTATGTCTAGGGACATAAAATTGATACCTAGTGCTCAAAATATCTTAAAAGGCCAATAACCCCACATGAAGGCCAATTATCCCATACATAGGTAATCTATGGTCATTTGAAGTGTCATTCATGATCCTTAAACCCTATAAGATATCTAAAACACATATATATTAGGTGGAGTGGTCTGAGGCATCATGGTTGGCCTTAGATGCCTAGAATACTTCTACGTTAGCGAACCGATTGGGTTGCCCATGTCAACCATATTAAGGAATATGTCTTATATTGGTTTTAACCATGGCACTTAAGCTCGATACGCTATGTTTAGGGCCTAATGATATTTTTTCCTTCAATTGATTAATTTCAAGTGCCTCAGCATGGTGTTTCCCTATCATGACTATAGTTAAGGCCTCTATATCCCATTGTTTTGTGTGAAGCATCTTAATGGTAGAGATATCTAGCTATAAGGTAAAAGAACCCATAGTGAAGGCTCATATCATTGTCTTTAGGATTATTGATGGCCCTCAAGTTCAAGAGGCTTCAAGAAGGTTCAAGAAGGATAGAGCACATTCTCTTTAGACCTACTTCTAAACACATTCATGTGCATGAATAGTGAAAGCAATGCATGTGTTTTTTAGGAACATGTGAGCACTCTATAACGCATGCATATAATTTCCATTAATTTTTTTATTGGGTGAAAGTGACAATATTAACATATATGTTTGATTATTTGGTTGCCTTAGATTTAGGTTTCAATAACAAACCTAGTAGTTTGGGCTATAAATACAACAAAGCCTCCATTTTTGTAAAACTATTTCAATATCTCTATCTTTCATATTACTATTATATAGGATACACAAACATGTCATCAATGAAATTACAAACACATAGAGTTGACTGTGTATATTTCTAATATATAATTTTAAAATATAATAGTAGTTTCTACTATTTTTAATATGTCCTTAACAATAATAAGCTACTCATTTACAACACCCAAAAAAAATCAATAAGTACCAACAATTTTCATCCATGTTAGGTACTCATGAACTAATTTATTCAATAAAACAAATTAGAAGAATGATGTAAAGAGGGAAAACATAGTGGTTTCGGATTCTGATAGAGAAATCCCATCAAATGCAAAATAGAATAAAATGACAATTGTTTCATCCACGCCCAACACTAATGGTTTGCGGAAAGTGGAAAAAAAGAAAGGTAGGAAGAGTAGTATGGGGTAACTCTCTAATGAGTTTTTCTTAATCTTGGTCACCATGATGTGTTATTATGCGTTATTATGCATATGATTCTTAGCATCTACAATATGTAATTTTGTTCAAAATGAAGAAAATTGTGATATTTCCTTGGGAAAAAGGGAAAATCTAGTGGGAGGAAAAACCCACCCAAAATAGAATGCATAGTATGTCAATTATGTAGTTGCTATGAGGGACGGTGGTGTTGATGATCAACCGCATCATGAATTTTTCCTCAAATCTATCCAATACCATCATATGGGCATACTTTTGCTACTATTTGAGCCTTGTGCTTGCTAACAATAGCAATGAGAGCTTATGGAGTACCAAAAATTTGAAAACTAGTTCCTTGTGACTTTGAAGTTTCACCCACTTGATGATTAGCGAACTATATAGTATGGTGTTCCCTTTGTGTCATGTGATATAGATCTACGTTGGGATGATGATGGACTTTTAAATTAGATCTTTAAATCTAATCACAAATATGATCCGAAGAGTATACAAAATCATCTCGAAGATGTCCCTCAAATAGAGGCATTAGAGAAGTTGTCATAATAGAAATAGTGCAGGGTACTAAACAAGAATGCTTTGATGCAACCATATGATCATAACAACTTGATTCCAAAATCAATTCATTAGATAATAAACATATATCAATCAAAGCATGGTCCATACTTTGATCCTCTCGTGGATTTTCTTCATTCTTTAATGTAGTCATCTACATTATGCTATTGAAGTACTTTTTCGATTGAATCAATTATCTTCACCATACAAAAACTCTTTGGACGTAACGCCCTATTTTAGAAGTTTCACTTTATTCTCTTCTCCTTATATTTTTCTTCCTTTGGAATCTTAGTCCCCCTATTAGATTGAGATCCTTCTCAATCTATAATCCTTTTTTTTCTTACCTTTCTTATTATCATTCTTCACTATAAGTGCATAGGGCATGGGAGCCTTAATAGTATCATTGTGTATCAGATTCTTCTACTCATGTGTCAAGGAATCAATGAAATCATCCAAGATGGTATTGTCCAATTCTTACCCATGGAGAGTTTAGTAGTATGAAAATAAGAGACCAAGACAAAATATTGAGGACCTAATTTATAATGTGCAAAGGATAAGTTGTTCCTCCTTTCTATTTATCCCTCAAGTTTTGACTTATGTCATTAGAATCTTGAATCTTGAGAATAAGTCTTGTCAGGTCTCGAAATGGTTGGGATCTAGAGAAACCAACTAATTATCTAGCTAAAGTCCTCTCAACTCACCTTTCTCGGAAAACAATCCCTCCATTTTTGTCCAAACTTCCTTAGGTGTTGAGCATGACTCATCATGAAAGAGTAGATCAAGGAGAGGGACAAAAATGGTATCCTGTAAGCTTCATCCTTCTTTTTGAAGTATTTTTATTTTTTATTGGCTAATGTAAACTCAACTTTAGTACCCATTGTAATCCTATAGAGTCCCTTACTATGCAACAATAGAAATATATTTTGCTTATATTCAAAACAATTGAAAGGAATGAGGACTATTGTGATTTGGTCCATTCTCTATGGGTTGCTTTAATAATTTAAAATATATAGATATTAGTATTTTCGTAAGCTCAATTATTCTTTAATACCATGTTGGATTTGAAGCACAATCACAAGATCTAAGTGTGCAAAAAATACTAGACTAGCTACTTGTAAAAAAGAAGAGAGAGTAAAATTGTTAAGAAATTGACTAATGAACATTAATAATGAACATGAAATTGTTGAGGAATTAACTAATGAACATGAATACTATATGTAGACTCTCTAGGAGGTCAAGGAATTCGAATTAGTTTGGGATTCCATGTGCAAGTACTAAAAATTACTTTCCTATTGGCAAACAAGTCAAAATTAGACTTGGAGACCTAAAATTGACAAAATATCCTAAAACAATGTGAACTAGAAGAAAGTGGAGTTAGAAATCAGTTAGAACTAATTAATAACTCTCACATGCTACCCATATTGGTTGTGAGAGAAGGGATGGGTGCGGGAGGGCATGGTCAAATGTTGTTCCAATGAGAATAAACGGTGGAGACATGGCCAACCCTCCCCTAAGTCATTAACATAGGCTTAAGTACTGAAGGTGGTGGATAATGTTAATGGGTGTTCAAATTGGGACAATGTGTCATTGGAGGTTAAGGTCACCAATGATGGCTTTCATACTAATGCGTGGAGGTGAAGGTGGAGGAATCAAGATGAGACCTTGTGCATCATTGCAGGCTTGATGCACCAAGTGAATTTTTCATTTAGGGAGGTGGAGATCCTATGACCTAAATTCCAATCAAATTTAGCATGCATCAAATTTGAATTACTAATTTTCTCTTTGTTACAATACTCCATTATTGATGGTTATGGTTGTAGTGTCCTATATTAGATTTTTGCTATGGGGAAGCTCTAATTTTGGCTATATGTTGTGAATCTCGGAGGGGCCTCTCTCTATTAATTAGTTGTTTTTAATTGGAGCATGACCTCATCATGGCTTTCCCATTGTTCTTACAGTATCTTTCCTCAAGCCCTCATTCTCGGATCCTACTCAAAATTTCATTCCAAAATGATGCTCGTTGTTCCCTCCTTGTCTATTGTCCCCTCTTGTATGCTCTCCTTGTTCCCTCCTTGTCTACTGTCCCCTCTTGTATGCTCTCCCATCTCACACTCACCCCCTCCCCCTCCCACACATCCCCTCTCTTTGACTCATGGTATTTCTCTATGCTTAGTGTAGGTGAGGTGGTGAAGATTTGGAGTAGCACTCCTTGTTTCATCTCGCCTCTGGTGCCCTTGAGGCCTAGCCCACTTATCCCCCTAGCTACACATTACTAGGACTCTTTGTCACTCAGTAATTATCCACCTAAACTTTACACCATTCATTTCCATTCTGACTTTCATGTCAAAGACTAAGTTTGAGCTTGGAATTCGAAGGTAGTCAAACATGTCGTGTCATGCAAGTGTTTCACTTACTATCCTCATATGAATTCATAAGCTTAGTAAATTGTGGAGGCCCAAGTAAATAGATATATAGAGTCTACACCCTTGAGGACGAAATAGATGAGGCTGAGCATGGCATAACTATGGAGTGATAATGTCTATTAGATATTGAGATTGCAGGTGACTTTGTAGAATGGATACCAGGCATACCAAGGGAAGACTCAATCAATATATGCACACTATTGATATATATATTGGCATATGAAAATGTTGCCGGGAAGAGTCCTTTTCAACAAAAAGGAAGCTTGTCAAGAGATCTTGATGATGCTTAATGCGCTGCAACTAAAAGGCCAAGGATTGGATCAATGTCTACAAAAGATTGAAGACTAGTTGAGCCTCCCTTTGGACGCAGGCAATAAAGAGCCCATCACTATAAAAAAATCAATGTCTCCTAAAAGATATTAAAATAATGAATACCATTACATTAAAATCTCCCTTGTAAATTAATCCCCACATCTTAAACACCATTGTAAATGAGTGCACATCTTTGTTGTGAATTACACATTGCAATATTTCTTCATAATAAACAGATTGACCATTTCACAAAGTGAAAACTAATGGGTTAAATTTATTAAATAATTTGTTTATCGTTTTCTAAATGAAAAGAGTATTTGAGAAATTTTAAGATTAGAAGTATCAACGTGACATTATTATTATGTAATTCTCACCTAACATTATTATGTAATCTCTACCAAAACCATTGATAGATCCTCGTACATAATCCTCCCAATTTTGTGAAATGCCATCACGTTGACAATGGAAAGTCGGCTAGTGAATGCTTCTTTTGGTATAAATGGCGGCGAAGGTACCATTGGGTTAGTAGAAAAAAGTGAAACGCGCAGGTGATCTCAATATATTTCGTATACTATTGGTGGATTCAGAGAGGTAGGTTAAAAGGAGAAGGCACAGCGTCTTGTCTATCTTATTTCATACCTTGAGGCACAGGAAGGAAAAAGGCTCGCGCTGTGATTCAAGAAAATGGAGTCTCATGATAACGTATACGATTATGATGCATATGACACCTCTGATGAAGCAGAATCAGAATCAGAAGAAATTTTCGATATGCAGGTGAACATAGCAGCGGGCGATGCGAATGATAGACGCATGAAGTACACCGTTTTAAGTTTGAACGACATTTCTGAGCGTCAGCGAAAGGCTATATCAACCGTTTGTAATGTACTTTCTGTCTCTGAAGTAGAGGCCAGCATTATTTTGCGTCACTTCTACTGGAATATTAATGATGTGTACGATCAATGGTTTGTAAATGAGGAGAAGGTGACGAATGCTGTGGGGTTATTGTTACATGAGCCCAACGTAAAAGAAGAAGAAAACTCAATCAGGTGTCCAATATGTTTTGATGATTACAAGATGGGAGACATGAAGAAACTCAAGTATTGCGCCCATCGCTTTTGCGAAGAGTGTTGGAGACTTTATATTCATACCTCAATAAATAACGAAGGTGCAGGATGCCTCAACTTACGATGTCCAAATATAAATCCCGGATGTGGTGCTGTTGTGGATGCAGATATGGTCTTTTCTTTGGGGTTATCTGAGGAAGACAATAGCAAGTATAGAACATATGTTGTGAGGTCATATGTTGAACAAAACACAAGGGTTAAATGGTGTCCGGCACCCGGTTGTGAGTATGCTGTGCAGATTGATGTTGTTAACGTTGATGCAAGTCGGGAGGTTGTCTGCGATTGCTCGCATAAGTTTTGCTGGAACTGTTTAGAGGAATGCCATCGTCCAATCGACTGTGACACAGTGAAAAAGTGGGTTTCCATGATTAATGAAGGGGAATCACAGAACTTGTATTGGATAATTGGTAACTCTAAGCCGTGTCCCAAGTGTAAACGAGCAATCGAGAAGGATTCTGGTTGCATGCGTATGACATGTTTACGGCCCTGTGGGTTTGAATTCTGTTGGATATGCCTCCGTGATTGGAACGTGCATGGCTATGACACTTCGGTTGCCTGCAACCAATATCGTCCACCGGAAGCAGGAAAAGACAATTCGTCCCATGAATCCGTCTCCGAAGATGTGATGAAACTGACTGCTAAAATGTCGTCAGATAGATTTGTATTTTACCTTGAGAGATGGAAGGCAAATGAAAAGTCTCAGGAAAAGGCATTCTCTGATCTGCAGCGTGTGAGAGTGGTGGAGCTTAAAGAATTGGTTGACAGTCGTGTGCTGAGCACGAGTCAATCTGCCATGGCAAGATTCAAATACGTGGTAGATGCATGGCTACAAATAGTTGAATGCAGGCGTATGCTGAAATGGACATATGCGTACGGCTATTATCTTCCGTCGCTTCATAATGACGCCCATCCGGTTAAACAAAAGCAAAATTTCTTCGAATTCCTTCAAGGGGAGGCTGAGAATAGTTTAGAACGGCTTCATCAATGTGCTGAACATGAACTTCAAAATCAAATGTTGCTTGTCCGTAAAGCTGAAGCTGACATTGAGACCAGTGATATCCATACTTTGAAGGATTTTGATTGCTTTTATAAAACACTTGAAGTGTTAACAAAGGCCGCAGCTGGCCATTTTGAAAAGCTGATTCGGGCCTTTGAAAACGGACTGTCGGAAGTACACAGTCAGTAGCTTTTAAGTGAGTGATCTGAGAGCAATTGGACTAAGTCTGGTTTCTTAGCTTCTCCTTTCTATTGTGGTTTCTTAGCTTCTTTTTTTCATTTTTCTATTTTCTCACTTACTCTTGTTTTGAGACAACCTCTGAGTGGCCGTAGAGTTCTGAAATTTTGTTCCTTTTAGAGATTTATACATGTGGCTCTTTTGGCTCTTTTCGTTTACCAATATTGTGATCTTTCTTCTTGTACCAAATCTTTTGGACATCAATACTGAGTGTACCAATCGATTCCATGCAAAGTGAGCCATCTCTAATGTTAGTAGATCATTAATGCAACAAATGCTTAACTTATACATTTAGAAAATTGGATATTTTCACTATCAAACTATGTGTTTTGAATATATTTTTTTCCTAATACATTAGGATTGATGATTAGGATGGATGAAAACTACATTAGGATTGATGATTATGATGGATGAGATGATGTGACCTATTAAGTTTTATTGAAATAATAACTTGTTCTTGTTAAATATATCCATTAATTTTGTTTATTGAAATAATAACTTTCTTATGCTAAATACATCTATGAATTTTTAATATAAAGTTGCTACATAAAAATAAATCTACAATGATCTCCTTATCTTTCTACCCAACATAATACCAGCTATACACAAAAACACATTTTTATATTATTGATGTGAGTGCCATCAACTTACCATAGTTATGTAAATTACAATATAAGGCTGCACACTTATTACTTACTTCAATGGATAGTTTCCTAAAATAATACCAGCTATATATAAAAACACATTTTTATATTATTGATGTGAGTGCCATCAACTTATCATAGTTATGTAAATTACAATATAAGGTTGCACACTTATTACTTACTTCAATGGATAGTTTCCTAAAATGTTATTTAAGAAACTCCATAACTTAATTTTAAGTTTTCCCATTCTCCTTTTTTTCTTTAAAAATTTTCGGAAAATAAAAATAAAAAATAGTCTTTTTCTTGGCCAAAATGTTGTGTACATCATGTTAATATATAATAAACCTTAAACAATATATCATTCACACAATATATCTCCTCTAGGAATGTTTCATAGAATTACAATAATCTTCATCATATCGATATTACATTTGCTTTACCTATTTTTAATACAACTTAACTCTTAGGAACATTCTAGAAAAGGAACATTATAGAAGGTGCTTAACATGAGTCAATGGCATGGCGAGATTCAAATGTGTGGTAAATGCATGGCTATAGATAGTTGAAACTGGGTGTATGCCGAAATGGACATATGTATATGACCATTGTCTTTCTTTGCTATGTGTGTCTATTTCTTTTTTATGAAAAATAAAAGGCACTTCATTTATTCATTCATAGTTATTTCAAGAAAAAATTATGCATTTGGCTACTTAAGTTTTATATGGCTTGTGTGATGTGTGTGTGAGAAATGTCTAAGTAAAAGCAATATGTTACCTTGCTATCACATTTAGGTCGTTGTCACATATTGTTTCATAAAACTATGAAATATTTCAGCTACTGTATTCAATAATCATTACAGAGCCCACCTATAAATACCATAAAATCTCGTGAAGTTCAAATTTGGTTGCAATATTGTTGTGTATATAGTTCATAAGAATGAGACCCTTTGACTTAAAAGCTTGAGCATTGTCAGTAATGATCTTAATTGGGCAACCAAATCTTGATAATATATTATTTTCTAAGAAAGAAATAATCACTGAATCATTTGCTTTCCTTGTGGGTATTGCTTCTATCCATTTTGTAAAGTAATCGGTGGCTGTGAGAATCCAGCGATGCTGTCCTAATGAAGAAGGATGGATTTCTCCTATAAAATCTAAACCCCACTGGTGGAAAGGTGCTTCAACATATATAGGAACCAAGGGTAGTGGCATAAGCTTTCTCTTTCCTTCAAACACTTGACATTCATGACATGTAGCTATCTTTTTATAGATATCTCTGAACATAGTTGGCCAAAAATAGCCAGCCCTCAAGACTTTGTTTGCAGTGGCTTTCCAATAGTGATGTCCTCCACAATCTCCCTTATGAAACTCATCAATTACTTTATCAGCTTCTTCTTCAATGAGGCAATTTAATAATATTCCTCCTGCATCTTTCCAAAACAAATTTTGTTCATACACAAAATATCTAAGAGATTTCAATTTGGTAAACCGAGCTTTGGATTTTGAAAGATTATCAGGGGCTCTATTATGCTGCAAAACAAATGCTACATCCTTGTACCATTCTGACATCAAGAATTTTTCATTTATTTGGACCAATTCCTCTTCATTTTCAGAAATTTCTGAGATCTCTGTGCTTAAATTAATATCAATACAGTCCAAATTTGATTGTGTCAGCAATTTAGCTAGGCCTTGACCCTTTACCAACTTTGTGGGTTTGATCTCAATGTCATACTCTAACAATTTTGCTATCCACTTCCCCCTTTTTCCATCTGGATCAGCTTGTGTAAGAATATCTTTTATAACAGCATTTGGAACATAGGCAACAATGTGAAAGTGCAAAACATAAATTCTGAAATCCTTTACTGCTTTCACCAAGGCATAGGCTTGCTTTTCTAAGATGTTATATTTCAATTCAGCATTTGCTAATGTGTTGCTAAAGAAGGAAATGGGTTGTTCAGTACCTTGACTTCCTTTTTGCAGTAGAACTCCAGCAATTGTGTCTTCAGAAGAGAATGTGAAAATAAGGAACCTATTTTAGTTTTGCAGGTACAAGAAAAAATACAAAAAGAAAGAAAAAGTCTTTCCATTTCATGCCTCGTAGGAACAGAGATAAGACCGGAAAATTCTTACCCAACACCCCCACCACATCAATGAGTCAACTTTCTCTTTTCTTTAGTGACAATGAGCCAGAAGAACCTATAGGTGAACCTCCTGAGATATACAAAGATCCTATAGCAGAAGAAGAGTTAGAAACCATTTCATTTGAAGCCATGGCTGATAACCGAAATGGTAGAAGAGAAGACGAGAGAATAGAGGGTGCCCTTTCCCATTCGAGAGACCAATAGAGACATGAAAATAAAAAACATAAGTCCCTCTGCACTACCTCATTTCCATGGTCTGACTACTGAGGACCCTGATACCTTCTTATTTGAGTTTGTTGTGCTTTGTCGAACTTATGACTATGCTGAGGATGAGAAAAAGCTGAAACTCTTTCCCTCTACCCTCAAGGATGCAGCATTACGCTGGTTCATGGGGTTACCTGGAAACAGTATCACCACTTGTGCTCAAATGCAACAAGCTTTCAACACCACGTACAGAGACTACTGTAGGTCCAAGGAAACTAAGGGATAAATCTTTCGGATGACCATGGGCAATGATGAATCTTTGGAAGACTATGAGGAAAGGTTCCAACTCAGTTATAAACGAGCCAGGTTCACACTTGACCCAGAATCTCTGAAGTTGGTTATGCTCCGAGGAGTCCCTGAAGACCTTCTGGACACCCTTAACCTGCTAGCTGGAGGAGATATCTACCAACTACCTTATGAGGACATAAAGACCGTGTTTAGAAACCATTCTAGGGTGGCCCAGAAGAGAGGTAGGGGGAACCATCTCTCAGCTAGTACCTCTCTCTCCAAGCATGAGTTTGCTAACCAGATGGAAGACCTTAAGAGCGAAATGAGGCAGACCATTGCCATGCAACTCGATACCTTCCAAATTCAGCAGAAGAAAGAAGAAGTTGAGAGGGCTTTGGCCATTTTTTGTCCTAGATGCACAAGGAAGCACCCCAAGAATGAGTGCCCATTACACTCAGTAGAGGTATGTTTTGTGTGTGAGGAAGACCATCCCACCAACCAATGCCCTACATTGCCTAGATTTAAATCCATGTACCTAGGGACCGAGGTGGCTACTGAACCTCTCTACTTCCTCAACCGAAGGAGGCCTCATGGACCCAGACCTTATCAGCAGGGAATGCAAGGGTTATCCCAAGCTTATTACCACCCTAACCAACCTGCTCATATGCCTTCTTGGGGCCCCCCTGCCCATCCTTCCTGGTCCACGCCTCCTCCATGGTCTTATCCATCACCATACCAAACTCAACCTCCTTCTCACTCGTTTCACTCTCATGCCTAGCCACAACCTCAGTGGAATGCACCTCAACCGGGGTGGAGGCCCCAATACAACACTCCTCCCGCCATTCTTCCTCCACCACAAACTCAACCCCAACCATTACCTCCTGCTCCTCCAAGACAACCACAGATGCCTGCTCAACCGAACCCGAACCCCAACAACAGACAGGCCCAATAGGTATATACTGGGGAGACAACATGCCCTACCTATGTTGTTGAGATCCAGGAGATCAACCGGCGATCTGGGAAAGTCCTTCCAGAACGCCAACCTCCTCCCTTAGAAGAGGAGGAAGAGAAACAGGAAAGTGAACCCCAAGCCATTCCACCCTTTCCTGAGCGACTCACAGCGACCACATAGCCCAACCCAGAGGAGGATGAGCTTCTGGGGGAACTCAAGCAGTTGTGTGTGAAAATTCCACTTCTCCAGGCCATCAAAGATGTGCGAATATACAACAAATTGATTAAAGAGAAGTGTTTTAGGCACCCAGGCAGGCGAAAGAAAGATGCCTCGACCATCAATGTCATAGGACAACTGTCCAATCTCATGTTGAGGCAAGTAATCTGTCCGAAGTATTTGGACCCTGGGAGCCCTGTAGTTGATGTCCACATCAATGGCACCATTATACCCCACACTCTGATTGATCTAGGGGCCGCCATCAATGTGATGACCAGAGACACCATGCTTAAGCTCAATCTTCAGAGTTCCCTAAGAAAGACTTCGACAGTGTTGCAATTGGCAGATCGCTCCAC
>APFE031363004.1:0-12077 GCA_000404065.3 Pinus taeda
ACCCTTGATTATGCTATGTGGGCCTATAGATCGAAGACCCAAATGAAGTAGAACACACGCATCTTGGGGCAGAGGAGGCTCCCTCAAAAGTTTCCTCAACAAGCTTCATACTGTGTCTTTGAGTTGCCTTAAAATTTGGTCAATTATGTGTTGGGGCTTGCTTGCTTTGTTCTTGAAGATCCGACTATTGCATTCTTTCCAAACATCCCAGATGACAAAGCTTGAAACTAGGGTTTAGGCTTTACGAATGATTTCATTCCCTGAGAAGTTTTTCCTCCAATTCTTCAAAGTGTTAGAAATGTTGAATCTATCCCTATCAGTATGCCTAAATATTGAGGCCACCCACTCCCACATGGTGGAGGTTAAAGAGAAGAGGTTGAGAAGGTGATCCAATGTCTCCTCTTGTGAGCCACAAAGGTAACATTTGTATGGTCCAGTGAAGCCTTTTTTTAGGAGATTCTCCAGAGTTAAAATTTTCCTATGATGAATTAGCCAAATAAATAGCTTTATTTTCATCCAGTGGGGGCTCTGCCAAATATTCTTCCAAACTTGATCAGGGTTTAGGTAGTTAAATCTTGTTACTACCTGTTCACCTTCTTTGAGGTTAAAGTTTCCTTCGGTGTTCTTTCCCCATCTTACTTGGTCACGCAAGGAGGATACCAAAATCTTCCTATGCTCTAGATCCTGAGCAAGAGAGTGTACTAGGGCCTTCAAGGGGCTCTCTTCACTGTGGCCTAGATCCTTCCAAATTCTCCATTTTCCATTGTTCCTTACCTGGTCCCAGAAGTCATTTACCATAAGTAGACCTTTGTTGTCTGTGTCATTCTTGAGAGCTACTAATTCATCTTTATACAGGTTGGGTTCCTGTTGTGAGTTATCGTCCTTAAATCATGCTAGGTTCCCAGCTCAAATCTCCCAGAAACTATGTTGCTGAACAATATCTTTATTTTCCCAGGCAAGGTTCCAAATATGGGAGCCCTTAATATGCCCTGACATTCTAATGTGATCCTTCACCTACCAATTCTTGACATATTTTTGTTTCCAAAGCTTAGCCCAGGGAGTTTCTGATTGCTTGATCCACCTCCACTAGAGTTTAGCTCCCAAAACTCTGCTAAGGGTTCCAAGATCATGAAGCCCCAAGGCACCATGGACCTTGCATTTACAGATCTCATCCTAGGCTACTGAAGCCCATTTATTTTTCTCTTCTCGTCTGCCCCATAGAAAATCTTTTTATATGCTCCTGATTTGTTTCTTAATTACTTTAGCAGCAGGAAGATCTAAGAACATGAACATGGGAATTGCTTGCAGGAAAAACTGTGTGAGCACAAATAAAAGAACTCAATGATCCTAATAGAAGATTTAGTAGGAGAAAAACTCTACCCTTTGTCACATTGTACTAACCAAAGCAAGAGAATAAGAAAATGTATCTTGAAATTGGCTTGAGACTGAAGATGTAGACATTTTTCCTAGAGAGAATAAATATTCTATAGATGATCTATTAGAAGCCATATAGGAGACACTGCATCGGGTTTTGTTGGTATTACAAAACTTGGACCTCAAAATGAACTCCTATAGAGAATTATAAAAGGCAAATAACATCAAAGCCACTATATGGGCTATCATAGTCATCAATTCGGTTTAGCCCAAGTAGTTTTGTGATGGATTATTATTCTCCCCACCTAAGTCCTATTAAAATATGTGGTGTGTCAAGTTGATAATGAGTATATTTTTGCGAAGGATTTGAATCTTTTTTAACCTAGCCATCTATGTTGAAGAATCTTAGATTTTCCTTGGGTACCATCCTCAAAATAGGTTGGGTGGGGGAGGGGGGGGTGGAAGTTCCCTACCAAATGTGACTTGAAAAAAACTTAATGTAAAAAATTAAGTGTAGCTTTCGAACAACTCCAATGGAATTCAATAGAAATTTTTTTAATTATGTTGACTCCATTGGGAAGATTCCTGGAGTTTTGGCTACGTAAAAACATTCCTCCTCAATAATGGTGGGCATAGTTTTAACCGATATCATTTATTTAGAAGCTCAAATAATGATTCAAGAGCCACTCCTCAATACGCTAGTGGCCCTAAACCCTAAAACCTACACCGTAATAATTTTATAAGATTTTAAACCCTAAACCCTAATCATTTTAGAACATTTTAAAAAGCCTTTTGTAATATTTTTAGGTGTTTATGAAAATCATTTACTAAAGTGTTGTAACCCTAAAACTTAAACCTTAAACCCTAAACATTTTATCACATTTTAAACCCAAGCACGAAACCCTAAGCATTATATAACATGTTAACAAGTTTTTTGTAGCTTTTCTTATGTGTTTATTAAAATCATTTACTAAAGTGTTATAAAACCTAAATAATAAACACAAAACCATAACCATTTTTTAACATTTTAAACCCTAAATCCTAAACCATAAACCCTAAGAATTTTATAACATTCTAACAAGCATTTTGTAACTCTTTCTTAAGTGTTTATTAAAAACATTCACTAAAATGTTATCAAACCTAAACCCTAATCACTAATAATTTTATAAAATTTTAAACCCTAAACCCTAAGACTTTTATAACATTTTAAACCCTAAACTCTAAACATTATATCTTAAGCATGTTATAACATTTTAACAAGAGGTTTGCAACTTTTCTTTTAAGTTATTATTAAATTCATTTACTAAATTGTTATAAAAACTAATCCCTAAAACCTAAACTCTAATACATAGACCCTACACCTTAAGCATTTTATAACATTTTAAGCCCTAAGCCCTAATCATTTTATAACATTTTAACAAGCGTTTTAATTTTTTTAAGTTTTTAATAAAATATCCCTAAGCCTAATAGCATTTAAATTTCATATGACTCTAATAGATCCACTAATTAAGTTTGCAAGCTCTGCAAAATTATTAGCCAACTATTCATTTAAATCAACTCTAACAGATGTATCTACCCCGTCAAGTAATATTTCATCATTTTTACATCATAGTATATAATATTAAAACATATTACATCATCAATATACCAAAGAGAGAAGAAAAAGTCAAAGTGACAGCAAACTTCCTGAGTTTCTAGGCAAAATTGGCAAAATTTTGCCTGATGTGCAATGCCCTGAGCTTGATGGCATCAAATTCTCATACGACTCTGATAGATCCACTAATAAAGTTGGAAAGCTCTACCTATCTAATTTCTAGAACAATTGGAATTTTTGGATAAGGAGTCCATTTTCTCCTACAAAAATCATTTCTCCCAAGACTGGTTCCTATGGGTCCAAAAAGTGGCAGAGAGGGCATTTTTAGGTATTTTTTGCCCTTTAGGTGACCCAAATCTCCTCCAAAACTTATGAAACTTTCTGGATTTCACTATGTTTCCATGAGGAATCCAAAAATGTAAGCCATTTTGCAAAATTATTAGCCAAGTCAATGCGCAACGCACAAGTGAAAATTCATGTGTTTTGCATTTAAAAATCGTGAAATGACGAAATTTTCTCAAAATTGATTCAAAATTGGTAAGTGGCAAGCTTATTAATTTCTTTTCTGAGCCAAGGAAGCTTCACCCAAAATTTTAAGTTTGTCTTGTTCCTTTTTGGCTGTCAAGGCTCTCTTTAACTTAGCTTTTAGGCCATTTATCCTTGTCTTGCAAATTCTATTCTAAGCTAAGTAATGATAAGCCATGTAGTGCAACATTTTCTTCTCCTTGTTAGCCTTATCAATCATCTTCTCAAGGTGGATATTAACTCTTTCCAACCATGATTCTTGGTCATCCTCAATTTCTTTCTCAAGTGATGTCATCTTGATTTTCCTTCTTTTTGCCACTTTCTGGTTTTCTCTAATTGTTTGCAGCTCCAATATTGCATGTTTGTCCTAAAGTTGCTTCTTCTCTTGCTCAAGAAAGTTAACGATCCATTTGGCCCTCTCTAGGTCAAGTGATAAGGCTTGGATTTCAGCCTCCTTCTCTTTGATGATCACATCCTTGAGTCTTGAGCTTTGAGAACCCAAATCAGTTTCATCTTCCTCAACCAAAACAAAATGTTTGTTTTTCCCTTCAGTGGGACCTTCATCATGCACTTATTGCTTTCCTTTGTCTTTGACCTGTACCTGTTCAGTTGAAGAAGAAGGAAAAGCCCCTTTCACCCTAGGTGAAGATAGCATTTTCCTGTGATCTAGTGAGGAAAACAAGACCCCTTCCACCCTTGCTGGAGATAGTAGTAGTTCGGTAACTGCAAAAAGCCTCCTGGTGCCTTTCTCATAAGTTACAAACACAGGAATACGAGCCTCATCAGTTTTTCTTTCAGGCTCTTTTTGTTGCCCGGAAGGTTCACCTTCCTCTTGAGGATCTACAAAAATTTGAGGCCCCTTGAATATTTCATGGGCAATGAAAGTTTCCCATGACACTCCCAACTGAGTGAGCTAATGCAAAACAACAATTTTGATGACAACAAAGTGATAAATATTGTTGAGCTGCTTTGGGTATGGTTTTCTTTTTACAATCAGAGTCATTCTCTCTGTGTTTTTGCACATGAAATATGGAATACTCATCATTCTGACCCTGGTGAAGTGCATAAGTAATCTGATATGGTAGCCATAATGTCTAGCGAACCTACCCTCACATCTGAAGTATTTGATGATAAGTTTCATAAGTGGAACATACTGGTCCTCCAAGAACTTGAAAGGAAACACCCTACTTAGTTTACCATGATATTTGGCCTTAATATATGGTTCATAATCCTGCTTTTTGATATTATGCCTTTTATTCCACTTTTCCCCTACATCTGGCATTCTAGTGGCTTCTGGAATAATAGCTGGTGAAAGAGTGAAATTGATCCCAGCAAGGTTCACCACATTATTCTCCATGTTTATGACAAATTTCATTGCCAACTCATGATGGTATTTAACCCTCTCAAACATCTCACAGAACTAAAAGCAAGACTAGTATCTGAAACATGTGGTAGCAAGAGGGCAAGCAAGGAGTTCAATCATGCTGATAGGTTCCTCTCTAATAATTTTTCCACCCTTGTGAGGTTTCCTAAGCTATACATTTCTTTCTCTTGAGCTGTCACTAAGTGTTTCCTCTTCATAACTTGATTCAATGCTTCTTGTCATGGTGCTTGTCTTAGGGAAGTGATGTGATGACGATATGGTGGAAAATGATAATGGGGGAGGACAAGAGAGATGAGTATGAAGAGATTTTACCAATGTGAAATGGAGTTGGGGAATGAAGTGAGTGAGTTTCCTTAGGGGATTGGGATATGGAAAATGAAATTAATTAATTTGTGGCAATGAAGTATAGAAAAGGGGAAAATGATGTGGGTTTTGGTTATGGAGTGAAAGCTTTACAATGAAATGGAAATTGATGAAGACAAGCTAGGGTTTGAGTTTCAAGATGCAAACATTATGAAGAAAACATGTAGGAGATCAAATTCAGCTCAAGAACAATGATAACTTACTTGTAGGAGAGAAATGCAACATTTTTTAGGGGTTTTGGGTGATTTGGAATGTTTTGGCAGCTTCTTGACTGATGCGCAGCACACTGGGCCCAATGCGTAATGCCCTTGTAAATTTACACTTGCACAAACCCACTGATGCACAGCGCCAGTCTTATGCGTAGCGTACTACCTTTGATGCACAACGTCAAGAAGATTTGCTAGAAAAACAAAGTTTTCACCTTCTTTTGTCCAATTTTCCTCCAAATCGTGATTTTAGCTCTTCATGGATGTCTTGCACAATGAAATAGATGACTAGTCTGTTTTCGCTTTATATATGGATGCCTTTTAATTTTTCCTTATTTCAAACCCACATTTATAATGTCAAAGTCGCTTTTGCTCATAAACTTCGTTTTTCATTTGAATTGGCTTTTCTTGATCATTTGATGAACTTGTATTGATGCTTTTGTTTCTTGTAGTGGCTGGAGTTTGCAAGGTGACCAAGGGCAGTGGCTGGAACTTATTACATATAGAAAACACTTTAAATTACATAAAATTTGTACATAGAAATAAAAAAACTCTATTTTCACCTCAAAATAGTGTTTTGAGGTAAAAACCATTTATTGGGTCATATCATCAGTAAATTTATGATCTTATGAACTTATAAAACCTCCTCATGTGCCTCCTGACCTTTTATTGTGTTTTGGATGACCATGGTGGCAAACCGTAGACCTAGTGAGACTAAAAACCCTAAAATTGATATTGGTAATTGAAATGAGACAAAATGACAGTAAATGGCCTAAACATGTGAAAGCATGCTAGCAAGTAAATTCCATGAGGGAAATTGATAATGAACCACTACCATCAGTTGATCCATGACCTAATGGAATGCAGGTGATCCGATGTGACACCTAATATGCATGCAAAAAGAGAAATTTGATCACTGATGGAGGGATGAAGATACGGACACTAACACGGGCTAAGGGTTATTCCTTATAGATTTGTGTCATAGTTTTATGGGTGATTTGGCATGCTCATTAGGTATATTAATCTTGATTTCTACATTTTGTTCTCAAATTTACCATTCATAGACACTCATATATTACATCTACTAATGTTTATGTACCATAGATCCTAACTATCAATGTTTGAGTTAATCCCTTGGTGTTTCAAGGTTACTATTACCTTGTTGTTTCATTGATTTTGTTCATATTTTTTTACATTTCTATGTAAGTTAGGGTTTGGTAACCCACTTGTTGTGCATTTTCCCTCTATGTTTCACCTTGATTCCTGGCTAAAACTGTCTAGGATTCTAACCGTGGCACCCCTTATCCAGTTTAAATCCATTTGAGCCAAGATAGTAGAGGCATATGTTGAATGTGCAAACTTGTTCCATTAGGTCAGCTAGTGGGATTTACTTCAGTTGTTTCAGAGTTGAAGTAAAGGGATTATCAAGGTTTTGCCTCTTCTTTTGATATGAATAAAGCTCGAGTGGGTGATATAGAGATGGATGCAAATATTGATTTCATTGCAGCAACTACTCATCTTCCCTTTGAGAGAGAGAAATGGTCTAAAAATTGTGCAATGTGTGACATTCCCTCGAAGCAACTTACAGTTATTTATGTTTGTGGATATCATGATAAAGTTATGTTGATTTCCTATCTGAAATATAAATGGTGTAGTTTAGTGCTTTTGTTGCATTTTATGTTACTTATGAAGAGTGAAATATTATGGTTTTTATTTATAACAAAAGGTCCTTAATGGCATTTCTCATACAAAAACATAACTTTCCCCTTTATCTATATAAGTTCCAAACTAAAATGTCCTGCAAATACCAGTCACATCACAAGAACTCTGAATGATCACTTTTTCATCACAATTTAACCTATATTCTAGTTAGACACCATTTGGGTGCATAACCCTTCGTTTCACAGTCCTTTTCAATAACCATATCATCATTAAGTATAGAATGATTGTGAATAATTAGTTCATGAAGAAAATCCTTGTGCTTCAAATGATAATAATGTCAAAACTATCAAACCTACTGGTGTTCACTGAACTAGAAGCATGAACAAGTGTACTATTGTCTGACATATGGAATGAAAATAGGAATTTAAGGATGAAAGAGAAGTGAAACCCTCCAGGGTAAGTCTTTGGGCCTAAATTTTACCTAAAGAATCTACACATGAAGTAGAGATCAATCAATCATAACAAAGCCCTCAATCCAAAGTTAAGATTAAACAAATTCAGAGGAAAATTTTGGGAAAAAGGCAAAACATACAATTAAGTAGTCCTAGAAATGATGAGTTTTTCCACATTGAGGCTCATCCTAAAATCTTGCCAAAAAGAAATAGCCCACGGGTCCAAGATAATTTTGGATTTTTGTGTTGATGTAAATTGTTGTGATGACAGTCCTCGAATCAGAATCCATTCAAATGAGGATAATTTAAGAACATGTATTGGTACTAGCAATACTTTCTCATTGTCCCATGTCTTAAAAAGTGTATTAGTCAACTTTTCCATGAAAATAAGAAACTCAACACTTCAATTCAAGCTAAGGAAAGACACAGGAAACATGAATCTACGAGTACTAAAAATAAATCTCAGTCTAGAGATATACATATTATTATCAGGTCATCGATGGTCAAAGTAGTTATATCCTCTGAAGAATATGGTTCCGATCATGACTTTGTTTTTTTCTATGATTGATATTTTTCAGTTTTCAAGGTATGTGTCTATTTTATTTATTTTACTATATTTAAAAAGGGGGAAAATACAAAATCCATGATCTTGTACCAACCCTATATTGTTGTCCAAATAAATGTCTAATTTAAGTTTTGTTGGTTGTAACAAGTCCTCCATATTCACTAGATGATGATCTTAGATTTCATAATGGATGATAACTAAGGTATAAGGGAGAGAAGTCATAAAGAAAAAATCTAGGTCATAAAGGAGAGAATTCATGCCCTAAATGATTACATTGTGCATTTTCTTATTACATTCATATGCATGTTTGTTTGAGAATATTCTTCTCACACTTTTAATTTAATTATTAACATTTATTAGGTGAATGTTAGAGTTTTAACCTCCATGGAATATGCTAGAAAAGTCATAGTAGTATTCACATATCAACGGTTAAGATTTATCTCCAAGTCAATTATGCTATTTTAATTAATTGATGCCGAATTGTTTAATTATAGAAAACATCATATCAACATATATCATATTGGACATGTGGTATTGATAAGCCATCCTATTGGCCCATGCTATTGTAAGAAGAGATATTTACTTGAGTTAAGAATTTCCATGGTAATGTGGGCATATAAATTTAAAATAAATTTATAATTTAGTTAAATTTTATGATTATTTTCATCTTGGTAATGTGAGATGTATGGATTAATCCATATAGAAGTCATTTAATCTATATGGTTGCACTAGTTAAAATAGAAAAAAACTGCTAAAATTTCTTATTATGGGGGGTGTAGTCATGTTGAGTTGTTTTTTGTTATACGGTACTGATGTGAAACACAGCATCAACCATAGGAAAAGAAAATGTAACCTTCTCATATTTTTGGTAGACATTAGTTTATATATAAATACACAATTGTTCTCAAAATGACAATGAATCTACTCTATAGTGGACATGCATAACATGCAAATATACTTGTATATGTCAAGTACATAATCTATATATAGTGAAATGGAATAATATTTTAAAACATATAGTGCTCTAGAATAAATTATACTTGTTTTGAAAATAAAAGGATGCAATATTGGAGAAAAGTTTTCTCCAAGGAATACATTCTCTAAACAAAGAATTTTGTTTGTAGTCTTCTAGGATAAACTTTCAATTGTTCAATATTGTATAAAAAGTAAAACGAAATTAAAAAATTATATCTAAAATTATAACCACAAAAAAAGAGCAAGACAAAGTAAGAAGGAAAAAAGAATCAAAATTCTTTCTACACTTTAAATCATACAAAGAAAAGTGTTCATGTTATTTGGGAAGACTCTATACTAAAAAAAATTAAACACACAAATCCATATCATTAACAAACGTGGTAAACACCTGAGTATTCACTGTAAAATGTATCTTCAAATATATAAACCCTTTAGTATTAATGTAGCTTCAAAATATTCAAAATTCTATTTAAAATATCAATATTAAAGAAAATAACACACTTTTAATAGAAATTTAGGTAATAGAACAATTATGTTAATTAAAGGACTAGTGTATGTTAATACATCTCACAATGGTAAAATTTTAAAAATTATGAAATAAACTATTTTATTATTATTATTATTATTATTATTATTATTATTATTATTATTATTAGTATTGTTATTATTATTATTATAAGTTAAGAATATATCTATTTCAGAAAGTATGGAAGAGGATTTTTATCAATGAATATTTATATCTACGTTACATAGAGTTTCTTAATCTATAAATAGGGAATGCTACGATACCATGGGCCAGAGTCATGGCTTCTCAATATCACATGCCGAAAAAACCATAGCTCATTAAATATGAAACTTCATCGTATGATATTTTGTTAATTAATCAATTTCATTAAAATGATAAATAGAGAATAACTACCTTGCACATAAACCTGAGTCATTGAGTTGCATATACCACTAAAAAAGTCATAGAATATTTAAAATAAGTTTATAATTTAGTTATATTTTGTGATTATTTTTATCTTGGTAATGTGATATGTATAATGGGGTAAGAGTTTTTATGCTTATCATGGATTAATGTGTATACAATTCATTTAATTTATATGGTTGCACTAGTTAAAAAGGAAAAATACTGCTAAAAGTTCTTATTATGGGGGGTGTAGTCTTGTTGAGTTGTTTCTTGTTATCTAGTACTGATGTGAAATACAACATCAACCATGAGTAAAGAAAATGTAACGTTTTGATATTTTTAGTCGACATCACCTTATGTATAAATACAAAGTTGTTCTCAAAATGAAAATGAATCTACTCTATAGTGGATATGCATAGCATGCAAATATATTTGTATATGTCAACTACATAAGCTATGGTATAGCGAAATAAAATAATCTTTTAAATCATATAGTGCTCTAGAATAAATTATATCTTTTTTGAAAATACAAGGATGCAAGATTGGAGAAAACTTTTCTCTAAAGAATACATTCTTTAAACTAAGAATTTTCTTTCTAGTCTTCTAGGATAAACTTTTAATTGTTCAATATTGTATAAAAAAAATAAGAATAAAAATTAACATAATATATCTAAAATTACAACCACAAAAAAAGAGAAAGAGAAAGTAAGAAGCAAAAAAAATCAAAATTATTTCTACACTTTAAACTATACAAAGCAAAGTGTGCATGTTATTTGAGAAGAATCTATACTAAAAAAATTTAAACACAGAAATCCAATAACCAAAATAAGATTAATTATCTCACTCTCCTTATCATTAACAAAAGTGGTAAACACCGGAGTATTCACTATAAACTGTATTTTCAAATATTTAAAACCTTTAATATTAACGTAGCTTTAAAATATTTAAAATGTATTTAAATTATCAATATTAAAAAAAATAACAAACTTTTATTAGAAGTTTAGGTAATAGAACAATTATATTAATTAAATGACTAGTGTATGTTAATACATCTCACAATGGTAATATTTAAAAAATCATGAAATTAGCTATTTTATTATTATTATTA
Source organism: Pinus taeda (assembly GCA_000404065.3). Lineage (NCBI taxonomy): Eukaryota > Viridiplantae > Streptophyta > Pinopsida > Pinales > Pinaceae > Pinus > Pinus taeda. The sequence goes on from APFE031363004.1 coordinate 11,119, forward strand.
TTATTATGATTATGATTATAAGTTAAGCATATATTTATTTCAGAAAGCACCAAAGAGGATTTTTATCAATGAATATTTATATCCACTTTATTAAGGAGTTTCTTAATCTATAAATAGGGAATCCTACGATACCATGGGCCCGAGTCATGGCTTCTCAATATCGCATGGCGAAAAAAGCATAACTCATTAAATATGAAACTTGCTCATATGATATTTTGTTAATTAATGAGTTTCATTAAAACAATAAAAAGAGCATAACTACCTTGCACATAAATTTGAGTCCTTGAGTTGCATATACCACTAAAAAGACCATAGAACATTTAATGGTCTTACCATAAATCTAATAATATTTAACTTAAATTAAATTTTAGGAATCTCTATTCTATTTTAAAAGAAACATATTTATCGATCTAATTAATTTTGACTTCATCTTAACTTTGAGTTATCAATAACATTTGAAAGAATAAATATATAATTTGATATAAAAAACCTGTTATTTTCAAATTAAAAAATGCATATAAAACTTAAGAGTAAATCTATTACCATTGAAACCTAATTAAAGACATGTAAAAAATACAGTGAAAGCTAAATGAAAATATTATATATATATTATTGAATACATAAAAATGAAAGAAATAGATAAATATAACTAGTTATCTTCGGTCACTTATAATAATTTTGAAAAAATATTAATTATTGATAGTAAAAAGCACAAAAAAAACTTAAACTAACCTATATTACATAAAGTATTTCATGTAAAGTATAATATTCAATAAAAAAAATTGATTTTCAATTGGAAAATAAATAAAAATAAAAAAAATTAATTTGAATATATTAATATCGAGGCTAAATGAAGACGGTCAATTATATTGAATGCATTACGAGATAAATTGAAAAATATAACGAGCTGTCAATTACATTGAATGCGTTAACACACAAATAGAAAAACGTCTCTATAC
>APFE031363010.1:3373-52952 GCA_000404065.3 Pinus taeda
AGTGGCCAGGGAGGTTAGAAGCTGAACTTTTGAGGGTAAATGCTAGTGAAATCAAGACTTCCTATTTGAGCTTAAGAGGAGAAATCACATACCTTTTTGGCTTCATTAGGGAGTGAGTGAAGCTTGTCAAAGTAGAGGAGACTTCTTGTTGGACCTTGGGAGGAGCTTGTACAGCGTCAAGGCAAAGGTTGTAAGGTTCTTCTCTTTTGAATTAATACAATCAAGCTCATTTTTCTCAACAAGTATCTCATGTTATTTGTTTCACGGACTCCTTGACTTTCATGATAAATATGTTTTATAATATTGGATATTCAGGTGCTATTTAATCGTTTTCCTTGTTTGTGCTTGCAGGTTTGCGACAAAGGAACTTACTTGGATCAAAGGAGCGAAGGCATCTCCAAACTTGCGTTGGACATGAAGTAGGCCTTAAAACGCACTTGTTTCCGATTACTTATAAAGCACATTTAGAGAAAGATAGTGTCTGGTTGGTTTGTTTGTCATTAGGTCTTCTTTAGATTCTAGGAAGGTCTATCTTGTCTGCAAGATCGATTCATTCCGCATGACATCAACCAAACCCCCCAGTAGCTCTTTTGCAACTTTTGCAGATCGGTGGGCCACGAGGAAAGAGATTGTCGTAGCTATCAATTGTTGATGGACCAGTCACCTGCCTACAGAATGCAGACTGAGGCACGTGGTTAGGATCTAGCCACAGTGATTGCGCGCAGTGGGTTCTAGGGACGTGGACGAGGATGGGGCGGAATGTGGCCAGGAAGGGGTCACGGGCAACTAATCGGTTACAACTGTGGAGGACCTGGACATTATGCATGGGATTGTACCAACCCAACCATAATATCATGCACTTACTATGAGAAATTTGATCATGAGCTGATAGATTGCCCCACATTGATAGCACAAATTCATGAAAAAAGGGCAGTGTCGATGACACAAAATGTGTAGATGATGAGGTTCGAACCCCGTGAGGAAGACCCCAAAGTTAACATGGTAATGAGAGCTAGTGCGATCACAGGAGAGGATAAAGCTAACTTAACTAAGGAAGCCACAAGGGTTGGCAGGGAGACATATCTGGAAGCTAGGGAGAGCTTCGTGGATGTCTCTACCCCGGGTAGTAGGGATTGGCCTAAGCTAGACAAGGATCCCTCAATGCTAACTACCTTTTTAGAGACATGCATAAAATTGTTTCGTGACAACATGGCAGTTGAAGGCTTACATGAATTGATAAATAGATGCGCAGGTTGGAGTGAGCCTCACATAGTTCGAAAATTAGGAAGACATGCGTCACGAACTGGGTGACAAATGCGATTAACGACGCAGACTGGCGATTATGAGATGGATTAGGTCATTCTGGACCTGGGCTCAAATGCAAACGTACTGCCTAAACAGACTTGGGAGCGCATGGGTAATCCCACATTACAATGGTCTCCTATCCAATTGTGGATGGAAAATCAGCAGAAGATGTTACCCATGGGAAGGTTGCAAGGAATTACGGTAGATATCGATGGCACAAGCACCCGGATAGACTTTGAAGTTATTGAAATCGTGGACAAAAATAGCCCTTACCTTGCGTTGTTAGGAATATATTGGGCCACCAACATGAATGGGGTTATTAATTTAAATCAGTGGAAGATGATATTTGAGAAGAAGTCACTCCACGTAGTCATTCCACTAGATCCAAGTAAAGGACCACACTACATGGAACCGGTGCACAACAAAGAAGTGGATGATGAATTGGATTGTATCTACAAAATTGTTGCATACAGGCAACAACGGGACAAGCCAATGTAGGAGAGAAGAATATCACAGGGTTATGTCAAATCTTGCATTGGGGATTCAGATGAAGTAGATGAGTGATGGCGTAACAGGTTGAATGGAGTAACCACGTTACACTACAATATGATGACCAAATCCTTGTATTGTGTTAGAGCTTAGGACCGTGAACTGCCGATGTATGATGGTTTGACAGTAGTAGATGAGTTCCTGACTAAGTTTGAAAGCGTGGTACCAAAACACCAACGGTTTGATGCGTTAAAATGGACATTGCGCGCGACACCTGTGCAATGGTGGGGCACTCATGAAGGAACTTTCGAAGACTGGCGTGGCTGCAGGCACATGATGCAGATAAGATTTGGGAAGCCGGAACAAATACGATGGATGAGATGACCCACACATGCACCTTACCAAATGGACCAAAGCTTACGGCGAGGAGCCTCAACCAGTGTGGGTGCACTTATTTTATCATACCCTGGACATCATCCCAAGGAACTGGTATACTGAAACAAAGCTCCGACATGGCACAGGCGAGTGGGATATCTTGCACGAAGGGTTTCTGTCAACATTCCTCTTTGAAGACCAATGGATGGACACCGTGGATGATGTGTTACAGCTGGTGAAGGCCACCATTTTCAAAATTCCACTGGAACAAGAAGAAATCGTGTAGCCAGACTGGTTGCGACAGCTGAGCCAGGCCCTGGAATGTTACAATGTACAAGTAGACGATGATAAGGATGACCCATGAAACATCAATATTCCAGAATCTAAGGGAAGTCATGAGGTGCGCAGACCCGAAATTGAAGATCTAGACATCACGGTGCCATTGAAAACGAAACAAGTAAATATCGGAATAGAAGAAGAGCCGAAGTATGCAACGCTTGGGGACTATTGTGATGATGCCACAGTGGAAAAGGTCATCGAGTTGCTTCGGGAATATCGAGATTTATTCCCAACAAGAATCACGGATTTAAAAGGGATCCTAGGAGACCTGGGAGTGATGAAGATAATGTTGAAGCTGAATGCAAAGCCAGTTAAGCAGCGACCCTACCAGTTGAATCCAAAATACAGAGAAAAGGTCCGCAAAGAATTGGACAAAATGCTGGTGGCAGGAATTATTGAACCAGTCGAGGAGTTTGATTGGGTAAGTCCTATGGTTGTGTAGGAGAAGAAAAATAAGGAGGAGATTCGCATCTGCGTGGATCTCAGGAAGCTCAATGATGCCTGTGTTAACAATCCATTCCTAACGCCATTTACAGATGAAGTACTAGAAAATGTGGGGGGTAGGAAAGCTACTCCTTCGCGGACGGATTCTCTGGCTACCACCATATCAAGATTGTGCTAGAAGACATGAGCAAAACAATGTTCACTACTAAATGGGGTTGTTTTCAGTATACAGTGATGCCCTTTGGACTGAAGAATGTGCCAACGATATTTTCCCGCATTGTGGTAGCTGTATTCAAGGAATTTATACACAAGTTCTTAGAGGTCTACCTTAATGACTGGACCATATTTGGACTGGTGAAGAAACATATAACAAGGTTACAGTTAATGCTGGATACTTGCCGATGACACTAGATTGCACTAAACCTAAAGAAGTGTACTTTCCTCATCCCCTTTGGGAACCTCCTTGGCCATGCGGTTTGTAAGCAAGGTCTGATGGTGGATCCGGCAAAGATCGTTATCATACTCAATCTGCAAGTGCCATGGAGTGTCAAACAACTACGTGCCACATTAGGACACATGGGCTACTATCAGAAGTTCATAAAAATATATGCCCAAATCATGGCTCCAATGGAACAGTTGTTGAAGAAGGATGCTACTTATTGCTGGAATGAGGAGTGCAACAAAATTCTGGAAATTCTTAAGGAAAAGATGGCATCTGCCCCTATATTGGTCTTTCCAAAATGGGATGTCAAATTTCATGTGCATGTCGACACAACGTGCATCGTGTTGGGGGCAGTACTTACTTAACCAGGAGCGGAGGGAATTGATCACTCGATTGCATTCGCAAGTCACTGATTGTCAAAAGCGGAGAAGAATTACTCCACTACCGAGCGAGAAGGATTAACGATGGTATACGCACTTCAAAAATACCGCCACTATCTGCTCGAAGGCCACTTTAAGATGTATACTGATCACTTGACACTAAAATACCTAGTGAATAAGCCTATGTTAGGGGGGCGCATTTGTAGGTGGTTATTGTTACTCCAAGAATATGACTTTTGAGGTCGTCATAAAGCCAGGACGTCTAAATGCAAGACCAGATCACCTGTCCCAAATTGAGACCGGCGAAGAGCCCACAAGTTTAGAGGATGGACTCTCGGATGCACAGTTGTATGCAATGCACGTAGTGGATGGCTACTTTGAGGGTATAATCCATTTCTTAACTACATGAATTGTTCCGCAGGGATATTCTGTTCAGCAGAAGAAGGAATTAGTGGTATGCGCAACAGACTTTACCGTGATTGCAGGGCACCTCTACAAAATGGGAAATGATGAAATATTATGCAGGTATGTCCCAGAGTTTGAGCAAGGACAGATCCTGGCCGAAGCACATGAGGGGGCTGCTGGTTGACATTATGCAGGTTTCTCCACGGTCTAGAAGATTCTTCATGCAGGATTATGGTGGCCCACTCTACATCAAGATTCGAAATCATACTACCGAGCCTGCGACGTATGTCAACAGATGGGGAAACCATCACGGAGGGATGAAATGCCGCTCAAGCCACGGATGACGCTACAACCATTCGAGGAGTGGGCAATCAACTTTGTAGGACCTATCGCACCATGAGGGAAGACATGCATGTGCTATATCATCACCGCGACAAAATATTTGACTCGATGGGTAGAGGCATAGCTGGTCAAGGACTACACGGCTATGACATCTGTGAAGTTTTTGTTTGAGAACATGCTGACAAGTTTTGGATGTCCCAAAATTCTCATGAGTGATCAAGGAACGCACTTTCTAAATGAAATGATCAGCACACTCACTGAGGAATTCCAAATATATCATCAATAGAGTATGTCTTATCACCCGCAAGCAAATGGGACCATTGAAGAATTCAACGAAATTCTGGAGACTGCATTGGCAAAGGTCTGTAATGAGCAGCGAAACAATTGGGACTTGCGCATCCCTGTTGTGCTATGGGCATACCGAACCATGTGTAAGAAGTTGATGGGCCAGACACCTTTTCGGTTAGTCTATGGCAAGGAGGCCGTTATGCCTATGGAATGCATTGTGCCTAGTCTGTGGATAGCAACAATAACAAGTATGGTAGACAGCGGGGCTTTGGAGGAATGGCTCGCGCAGCTCGAAGAAATGGAGGAGGAAAGGTTTTTCGCTAGATTCCATTAGCAAGTACAAAAACAACGAGAGAAAGCATGGCGTGATCGCCATATCAAGGTACACACTTTCAAGGAGAATGATCTAGTATTACTATATGATAGCAAATTCGAGAAATTCCCTGGCAAACTCCGAATGCATTGGTTAGGACCCTATGTCATCAAAGAAGTTACCAATGGTGGAGCGGTTTAGCTTGCTAATCTCAATGGAGACCCCTTCCCGAGTAGAGTGAATGGCAGTCGCTTGAAGCTCTACATGGGTGGGCCGACCACCTGACTAACCATCTAAAGGATAGTCTGACCACTCCAGCCAGTTGAAAGAGAGCGTGGGACGATAAAGCAATCTAGGGGAAGGATGCACGATTTCCAGGGGGTGTGTAGATTTGGCCAATCACAAGGGTTGTGGTTGCACGGAAAGGAGTGCACTGTTGTGTTGATAAGAGGAGAGGTGACTGTTTAGGTCATTATTCATGACAAGATGTTTGCATTATGGCAAAAGGGAGCGGGCAGTGGGCAATTAAGAGAAGGGGTACGAGCCAGCTATAGAATGATCTACCACAGGTTTAACACGAGGGTGCCAGAACAGGTGGGAGATAGTGAATTTGAAATTTGAAACGCTTATAAATCATAGGGGGGCTTCCATTGGGTGAACTGCACTTCTGAAAAACACAAGTTGTATATGGAACTTTTTATTATATCTGCATAAGGATTAAGCCCAAGGGTCGTGATATGGCCGATGAAGAGGCAAGGCTCTCTGAGGAACATGGTGTTGATAGCTATGGGCACCACGCAGAGTTTAGCATCAATGGTAGGGGATGTACCGGAAAATGGTAGACACGAAGCAGAACTAGTCTGGATGCCCCAGCCTTGCCTACGGGCGGACCGACGTACAACAAAAGAAAAGAGAAAGGATGGAATGACAGAGACCACTGGTAGAAGTGCAGTTAATAAGTCGTCTCTGATGTACCTTGAGGATTGGGATCTCACGGACAGCAACAACAGTCTTGCAAAATTGCAAAACAAGCTACAACAAACATTGCGAAGAGAAGATATGAAGGAAGAAAGTGGTTGTAGTGGTACAAGGAGGTCTCGTATGCGGCTCCCCCGCTAGAGCTAAAATCCTATGAGAGGGGTGTTCTATGTTAACCAAGCAGAGTAGAATGAGCATTATCGGTTGTGAGAATTGGTAATAATAATGAAGTAGGAGCCGAACGGAGCATTGCAGGTGACAACGAAGGCGTAGCAGGACAAAGAGCGTCACTCGAAGAGGAGGTGAACCACGAAGCCAAGGCAGCGCATCTCGCCGCACTGATGAGTGACTTGGGACGAGTCATGATGATTTTTTTGGGGGATTGTTGGGTAGCAGAAGCCCTACGTAATGGTCATGGGGCACAAAACCCGAAATTTTGGGTAAAGATAGGGTAAAGACTTCGCGGGATGCACGCATCACAATTTGTAATAAGTGGAGTCAAAGGGTAGTTTGCCCAAAAATAATGTAAAGAAATGTAAATTGAGTCGGCCCACCCATGGATCACGAACCATGGGAATGTATAAATAGAGTGGGGCTCTAAGGGTAGAAAATAGTTTTTTTGGATGATGAATGATTTGAATTGTAATGGGTGCATGAGCTAAGGAGTCTTGGAGCGTCTGTAAGTCCGAGTTGAGGGATTGGGTAGTGGATAGAGGCTCTGCAGCTGTGTGCGCAGAGGCCTGGTAGAGTCCGCAGTTATGTGTTAATCTGAGCTATTGCAGATCTGGTTAATCTGAGCTATTGCAGATCTGGTTAATTTATGATTGGTATTTCTATTGATTCTTTATGTGCATGCTTATGTATTGGGTTAATGCAAATCTATATCTCTGTTAAGTGTGTGCACTGGTTATCTTGATTAAATTTTCGCTTAAAGACCCTCATAAGTAGACTTGATCTGTAAAAAATCATTAAGTAATTAGTATTGAGAAGTAGCCCTGTTCTGGATCTGCGTGGAAGCAAAGTAGTGTGAGGCTACAGAAAAACCTCTCGACCACATCTAGACATCCCAAGGGTGTGGAAACTTGGTTCCAGGACCCTCCCCTGCTACCTCGGGTGAAACCTCAATCCGCGCTCCGCGGGCTGTTGCTGAAAGGGCCGGTAGCTACGGGATTTGTTTGGCTACATAACTCTTCAGAACATGGGTCAAGCCCATATAAGCCAACAATTACCATATTCATCCAGTAAAAGGCCATTAATCAAAATTATGAGCAGGTGTATAAACTAGAACAATACAATTGACCATAACACCATTCAAACTGTCTCATTCATTTGTTAACATCAATGTAAGGAATATTCATTACAGTATACATCAAGCACAAAGCCTTTCATTAGATACATAAAATAACATAGACACATGATGCCTCAGACCTATGGCCGAGTCTAGCTTTGGCCCTTCTGCAACTGCTCAGGTCTTCGGGACCCTGTTCTTCTACACTTCTGACCCATGCTGGATGCCAACCCATTTCCCTTGTTGTATTCTTATTTTATATTTTCTTCTGCCATCCCCACTGTTAGTTTTGTTCATCTATCCTTGCCCTCGACTGCATTCCACTCTCCTTCTTATCTGCTTGACTGTTCTTGTTTGCTCTCAACACCTTGCTACAAATGCCCATCTACTATATGTTCTTGCCTCCTTCCTTGATTGTCATCTCTACAACTCAACCATTTCTCCCACCACCTGTTCTCTGCCTTGATTCTCTCAAAACTGCAAAATTCAAAATGAAGGCCCCAACAGGACCGAACCACTATTCTTTGACTCATCCCTAAGTCAATCTATCTCAAGCATTATGGCTCCTGTCTCTGGTCCTATAGATGTTTCCTTTGTTTCTGCCTATTGTTGCGCTGGTCCTTCCTTCTACGAGGCTACTGCTTCTGCTACATGTTGGCCTTATTTTCCAAATGAAGGCCCCAATTCAGGGACAACTGTGGTCGTTTCTTGTCTGAAGCGGGCATAATCATCAAGGACTACTTTCCATGCGATCATGATTGAGTCAACCTGTTTAGTGAAATCGTCTACCGTCGTGGTGGTTGGCTGATACGGCCTGCTGCTTTGTAGTGTGTCCCACTATGCTTCAATGTTATTGCAGACCTCCCATAGGGCAAGAACATGCTGGCAGACTGGTGGTCTGAGGTCACAAATTTTCTTTTTGGTCTTCGCAGAGTCTTCCTCTATTTGTCGGACATGGGCCTCAATGGAGGCAATTTCTTTGTCAATCTTCTACAATTGAATTGAGTTCGTGCATGTTTTGTTTTCTGCGATGTATTTTTGTAGCTACTTGCAAAGGGGATAGACTGGTTGATTCTTTTGAGCTAGGCTGCCTGACCAGTCGTGCACCTATTCCATTAAGGCATATCCATCTGCGAGGGCTTCAGTGAGGTATTTGTTTATAGTAGCGACAATGAGGTGAGCTTCTCTTCAATTGCTTGGGTGTAGCTCACAGTTGGATCAGGTAGTGCTGATATGATCATTTTCATGTTCCTTTTCAACTTGGTGTTTGTGGCCAGCAAGCCTGTGCACACTGCCTAAATGTGTTCACAGCAGTTGACCAGTGTGCAGGATGCAAAATCTTTAGGGGCTTCGATAACAAGGTCCAAAACTATCAGCCAAAGATCCTGAAGATTATCTGTGATTTGATCTACTTGTGCTTGGAGATCTTGGTTTGCCTGTCTAAGCTTATCCCTTTCCTCCAGACCACTTACAATTGTTGTTTCTACTGCTCATGCTCTTGGACAAGGTCATCCTATATTTTCTCCACTCGCTATGTAGCCTGTTTGTTAAATCCAAACAACTATGAGGATGGCCATTGTTGGAGAGTCTCGACCTAGATGGTGTTTGGATTTGGGAAGTTACTCTGAAGGGATAGGCTAATGGCAATGGATTTTTTAGAGTGGGCATAGGGAAAAGTGGCTAGTGGGGAAGCTATGGTGTACTGAGGAATGGGTGAAATAATAACCGGGTTTGAGAGTACTAGGAAATTTAGTTTTCAAAGGCATGCTGGTATGGTTTAGTTCCTATAGACAGTGGTATGGAGGCGATCCGTTCCTTGCCTGACAGTGGGCCCGACCCTAGGAGCATGGATATCAATGAGGATGTGCGAGTTCCATTACCCCGGAGAGACCCATTGTATTGTTGTATTGAGTCGATTTCCATTTCTTCTGTGGCCACTCGAGTACCGAGGGGAATGGTTTTGGACAGGGTTGCAGAGGTGGAGGTTGTATGTGGCAGAGGATCCTGCAAACTAGGTGAAACTGTAGATGTGGATGGGGGATTTTCTTCGATTATGGGTGTTGCAGATACCGATTGAGTTGCCTCGCTAGTGAGGTCAACAATCTAAACTATATGAGTTGTCTTAGGCTTCTTATCAGGGGTATTTTTGGCCCCTTTTTTTTGTTTTGGCTAAGGTTGTGTGTAAGGGTCTATGTGAGTAATTGCTATAGATAACAGGGTGGTGATAATTGGGATAAATAGTGTAGATCCTTGAAAAGATATGGGTGATGTGCTCTTAACTGAGGGTTATATGAAACTTGCAATTGTCTTCTTGAGCAAAGACATCTATTTCTCCATTTGGGTTAACATGCACTCTAGCTCATCCTTGATTTCTCTCTTCCTGCTTCTCCCTGGTGCTTCTCTTGTTGATGGTTGCAGTTGGATTCCTACAAGTAGGCACCTATATCTACCCTCCATAATCTCACACGCAACCCCTGGCCATGAACCAACTTCAGTGTGGAATGTTGCCTCGGCTAAAAAAACTAAATTTGTGGCCTCATTTGGAATGTTACCAGTTGAACACATCGTCGACTTATATAGGTATGTCTGTGGGTGACCCTGAACTACATATCCTTCGAAAACTCATCCAACGATGCTCTTGGTATCCTCTCTACCTATTTTATTGTAGAAATAATCATTGAATACCAGTCATTAAAGGTTGCTTCATTGACCTCTTTACTACTTGGGACTCATGAGGTCCTCCATGGGTCGTACCTCAGGGCTATGGGTTGGTCTTCTCTGATTTGAAAAAGCTCCCTTCCTCTAGGTGGAAACCACTTCCGCATTGCCAATGTCATGAGAAAATATGTGAAGATAAAGTTGATGCTTCTCTTGTATATGTATTTGCAAGCTTTGAAGAGTTCATTCAGTAGGAGGGCAGATCAGTTGAGCAATGTCCCTTCACAACAGTGTTCTGCAACCGTAATGGCATCCATAATACACTCATTTACGGAAAAGTGTCTCATCACATTCCTTGCTATGATATAACAGGCGAATTTAATATCTTCATTGTTGATAAGGTCAATCTTTATGCCTTTGCCTTCGCGCTTGGTTTTATACTTTTCATAGTAGTCCTTGTCACCTTATTTCTTTGCCCGTTTCTTTCCTGCCTAGAATGTGGAATAAATTACATTCCCTATAGCTGAGAGCCATGTTAAATGTTGGATGTCATCCACATGAATTGGGTATTCTTTATCTATCTACAACAGTCCACCATGCATCATGCTTGCAAGGAGCTTGGTACATTGCATTGCAGCCAATTGCGCATCGAAAACGGGTAAACTTCTGAGATTAATCAATGTCGATCGTTGGAGGCTTTCAATGTAGCCTTAAATTTTGTGGTCATGATCCCATCTGCCTTGGAAACCTCCTATATGTAGACTTCTCATTTTAAGGTTGGGAATTGGAAACAGTCAGAAAGATCATTGTCCACTATCGTTGCCTTATCATACTTGCCATATAGAGTTTTGAGAATTGCAATTTGTTCATCCAATTTTTCCTCCAAGACTGATATAATGGCCTTTGTCATCTTGTTGCGCCTATGATAGATTATGGTTACTAGAGGTTTATATTTATTGTGTCTCTGCTACTGCTGGTGCTCAGACTGAATTTCGAGCTCTTCTATCACTTGAATTTTAAACTTTGGAAATTCATGCATAGCCATGCAGATTAAGTAGACCATCTTCGACATGACGTTTCTAACTAGACTCACTAACTAATTACTATGACAACTTTCCCTATGCAGACTCAATTGTGTTACTCCATTGTTGACTGACCTAGACCTGACTCGGAGGACGTAGCACATGAAAGGACAAAGTGAGGTGTATGGGTAATAAAGTTTCCGTAATGGCATACACTTATTAGTTAATTTCTTCCTTAACGGCAAAATATCCTACGAAAATTTGTCTGACAGGTGGATTATTGCCTACTTATTTGGGAAAAGACTCAGAGTACGATAGATAAGACTCATAAAACGTGTGATTACCTATCCTGACCACAAGTGGGTTTTGGTGTCACAACATTGATGCCATCACCCAAATGACATGCACTATATCTGCTGGAAAAAGAAATTGAAATGCAATTGACTATGCAATTGACTAAATGTTATTGCCTCTAAACCTACCTATGGGCCCATTTCTGAGACCCCTTCAATTTGGTGACATGAATTTGGACTTGTGGAAATGTTTTAGGCATGCGCCATTCACCCATCCTGGTAGCAATCGTCTGTCTAATTGTGCTAACTTCACCTCACCAAACTCTTTGATCTCTGCAACTTTGAATGGCCCCAACCAATGCATCTGTAGCTTGCCTAGAATTTCTAAAATTTGTTGTCATATAATAGAACATGATCTCCCACCATGAAATCCTTCTTCTTGATGTGCCTATCACGCCAAGCCTTCTGTCTCCATTGTTCGACTAAATGGTGGAATTCAGCTAAAAATTTTGATTTATCTAACTCCATTAGTTCTTCTAACCTCTCTTTTAAGGATGTGTCATCTGTCATTTTAGTAGCCTGGGAAATGAAGATGTTTGGTACAATGAACGCTACTAGTACTACTGCTTCTCGCCCATATACCAATTGGAATGGTGTTTGTTTGTGTGACCACTTTACCATTGTTCTGTATGCCCACAACGTGGTCGGTACTAACTCATCTGACTCATCTCGATTTGCTGAAACAATATTTGTCAGGCCCTTCTCAAGTATCTTGTTGAAAGTCTTGATCGTTCCATTAGCCTGAGGATGTTAAGGGTTGCTATTATGATGTTATATCAAGAAATTCTTCAAGATAGAGGCAATGGTTTTGTTTATGAAATGAGCCCCTTAATCGTTGGGTAGTCTCTTCGAACATCCAAATCTGGATATTAAGCTTTCAAAGATGAACCTTGCCATTATATCAGTTGTATAGTCCTTTATCGGCCCTGCCTCTTCCCACTGAGTGAGGTAATCGATAGTTTTGATAATTTATCTTGCATTGAAATGACGTGCTGGCGGTGTAATTGGATAGATAAAGTCTACTACCCATTTTTAAAAAAATTGTACTGTGTGTACTAGATGTAAATGTAATTCATCCCGATGTGATGGCTTTCCAATCCTCTGACAAACATCACATCCCTTTGCATACTCCTTCGCGTCCTTGTGGAGGGTGGACCACCACAACCCGACTTGTAAGATTTTACTTGTGGTAGCCTTTACGCCAGCATGGCCCCCCGCAACCCCAACATGGCATTCCCATAGCACGTATTTCCTTTCGTGCTGAAGGAGACAACGTCACAGAACTTGATTAAGTCCTAGCTTGTATAGATACCTAAAAATTACCTGATAATATGTTGCTCTTACTAATATGTTCCTTTTTTCCATTTTTGTGTATCCTTATGCGCAGTGTCCTATTGCCAAGAAAGAAACAATCTCCTCTAGGTAATTTGGCATGGCCTCTATTCAGAACAAGTCAGTGTCTAGTAGTTGGCCGTACAATTATCCTTCATTCTCTCCTGACTCCAATCTTGATAGGTGGCTTGGGCCCACATTTAATCTTCCAAGTTTGATAATAACTTCAAATGTGAACTCTTAGAATAGTAACAACCATCTGCAAATTATTCCTTCTAAGGTTGGCTTGTTTACTAGATATTTCAAAGCTGAATGGTCCATGAAGAACTTGAATGGCACTCCCAGTGTATACTGCCTGAGCTTTTGTAAAGAGTATACCATGGCCAATGCTTCTCTTTCCATTGTGGTTTAATTCGTTTCTGTGGTTGATAGCTTCCTACTGGCGAAGTAGATTGGGTGGTGTGGGTACCCTTCTTCGGGTTGCGCCAGTACTACCCCTAGTGCAATTCCTAATGCGTCAATGTGTACATGGAACTGTTTATTCCAGTCTGGATATACCAAAATGGGAGCTCTCACCAGCTTTTCCTTTAGTTTTTTTAGCGCTACTTCATAGGCCTTCATCCATTTGAAGGCTTCTATCTTCTTCAACAGTGTCTCCATGGGAGCAGTAATAGATGCGTATTTGCAGATGAATCGATGGTAATATCATGTGTGGCCCAGTGCTGATCACAACTCCTTCACATTGTTTGATGGATCCATATTTACAATGGCTGCAACCTTTGCAAGATCTACACAAACACCATCCTTGCAAATGATGTGGCCTAGAAATGTTCCGAATGGAATTACAAAGATGCATTTCTTCAGGTTTAAATATATTTTCATCTATTTGCATCGCTCAAACATCAGTTAAAGGAGGTTGGTATGTTTCTTTAGAAAGATGTAAACTATCCAATCGTCCATGTATACTTCTAAGAATTGGTGGATGTAATCCCTGAAGACAGTTATGACAATCCGGGAGAAAACAACAGGTGCATTCTTCAGACTGAATGGCATGACATGGTATGCGTAAGACCCCCATTCTATGGTGAATGTTGTTTTCTTCTTATCTTCTTCTTCTATGCGAAATTGATGGTATCCTAAGAATCCATCAGTGAAAGAGTATGCTTCATTCCCCACAACGTTATCTAGGACCTCATCACTAAAGGGTGTTGGAAATGGGTCATGTACACATGCATTGTTTAGGCTCCTGTAATCTACATAGACCCTGATTTTCATGGCATCCTACTTGTTTTGTATTACAATTGGTTTGATCCATTCTTCTTTTTCTACTCGGAATATAAGTCCTGCTTTTAACATCTTATCAATCTCTCTCTTGACCTTCTCTTTTACCCTTGGGGTGAACCTGTATGGTCTATGCTTTACTAGTTGTGCATCTGGTTTAACATAATCTTCATTTCCCCAATGTCCCCCTTTATTCCTTTCAACTCAGCATCAAAGGCTGTGAATAAGTCTCAATACTCACGCAACAAATCAAAAATTTATTTCGTTGTTTTCTCATCCTAATAATCCCCAATAGATGCCATCTTAGGTTTATCTTCTGAGCCAATGTTTTTCTTCTGCAACTTCACTGGGAGAAAATGGGGGGTGTTCGTTGCAGGTCCCTCTTGAATATCCTGTTCTCCTTCAGTTTCTTGAAATGTCAAGTGTCTGAGTCCTTCCAAATCAACCTCCTCTGGATCCGTGTTAACTTTGCCAAAGACATGAATTCTGGATACCCTGATTCATAGAAATATTATAGGAACCTCTCATCAATGCACCCTTCCCAAAGCTGTCCTAGAGTGAATAGGATCCTTTTGATGGTGTGTAGGGCTTCACTCAATCATCGGTCACTATCTTTGAATGAGAAACTACTGCTGAATTGTTTAGCCACAGTGTCCCAGTCTCTGGTTTGTCTTTGAAGTTCCTCCTATATATACCATGCTTGCGGAATCATACCCAATGTATGTATGAACATGTGTACCCAAAATTCCTTTGGGACTCACTCTTTTCTCCATCTCTCTGTGTAGTCCTCTTGATGTTTCCCAAGACCAGAGTTTCCGCTATACTTCATAATCTCTCATGGGCGGTCTCCTTCTTGTCTAAACCTTTCCCTCATGGCCCGCTTGATTTTATCCCAGTTACAAAGGGTGTTGCGATGTGCTCCCCACCATCGTGTTGGGGTGACTTGCAATGCAATATCTAATAACAGGACCTTGTGGCTCT
Organism: Pinus taeda; assembly: GCA_000404065.3. Classification (NCBI taxonomy): domain Eukaryota; kingdom Viridiplantae; phylum Streptophyta; class Pinopsida; order Pinales; family Pinaceae; genus Pinus; species Pinus taeda. The sequence continues at coordinate 18,389 of APFE031363010.1, forward strand.
CCCTTATAGTTCTGTCAACCTTATTCAGAAAAAAACATCTACTAATTCTATGCCATGGAGGGTTGGATATTTACTTACCTCAGTTCCAATCTAGTTCACTCGGCATATGTTGTCACAATGTCTGGTATCAACCTCATATCCTCCTTGTTTCCAAGCATCCCAAGTGGCTTCCGATTCGACTTCTGATCTCTGTATGCTTCTCAAAATCATTGATCCTCTTTCTGTGGGATTGATGCAGTCTTCTCTTTTTCCTGCAGTTAGCCTATACAACTAATCCAGTTAGCCTATGCAACTGATCTAGCATTCTAGGCTCATTTCGATCATCTATGGGTTTAGTGAACCTTGGTCCCTAGTGTGGATCTATTGGTTGTATTACCTATATCCCTTCTACTTCAACTCCTTTTTAAGGTCAATGATGGCATAATTCTCATTTTCCCAATCGATACCAAGGAGTGCTGGGTAAGGGTCCTTGTCGCCTATTATATCTATCACTTCAAATTCGGCATGGGTCTTTACCCCTACCACATCTATCTCCACATCTTGTAGCCTCCTGATCGGTAAGATGCCATACTAGTTTTCCTTCTGTAACTGAATTGGTGAATACTTCAGTTGCAACTTCCCCAACGCTTCCCATGTTCTCCTAGGTTGGATATTAACATCTGATCCCAGATCTAGCAATGTATCTTTAATATGAAACCCTGCAAATTGAGCATCAATCCAGAATTCCCTATTGGTCCTTTTCTTGTTCCTCTAGATCCTCCTCGTATGTATTTTAGTCAAATTTGCTGATATTGCTCCTTCTCTTGCTTCTTCTTCTAGTAATACTACTTTTAGACTATTGTGCAACTCCCCTAACATCTGTTCATTATCAACAATTTGTAGGAATAACCTAAACCATTCTTCAAATGGTAGAGAACTTGCAGTTGTGCTTGAGTCCTACACCTTGTCCTTTTGAGCTTCCATTAAGTTATCGAACGACCTAGTTTCTTCTTGATAGTATTGATTCTGTTGAGTAGGATTATATGATCACTTCAAGGACGCCACCTGGACAATTGAGGGCTGGTCTGTCACTCCACGATCATGTTCTGTCTTCTTACCCCCTCTAGTAACTATGTGTATATTGGTTGGTGGGAGAATGTCAACAGTTTGTGATTCTGCATTGATCAAGTTAGTTCCCCACTACCTGGTCCTTTCTTCCCATCTTGCAATCAAATAGGGCTTTCTTTTGTGGCATGTGAATTTGACCTGGCATTGTGAGCACAAAGGCCTTCTTTGGAGTGGGTAGTATTTGGCAACATGTCCCTCCTGATCGGAATTGTAGCACCTCATGGGTCGTCTACCCCTTGTTCTTCCTCCTCTCATACCTCCTCCCCATCCTCCATGACCAATTTCATTAGTTTTGAACTTTAACCAGTCTAGTCGTTCTGCGAAGGCATCTAATGCCCGACACTGGTTGGTGTGGTGAGTCATCGATGCACATAAATCACAGTAATTCTTGTTGGGTACATTGGAGTACTTCTGCAATATTGGATATAGTCGCGGCATATGCCCATAGCTTCTACAGACTTCATAGTAGTTTGGTGAATTCCAACCTGGCAAATGCTCCTTGTGATCCTACTGTTGGCTTATTGGGGCCTGACCCAGGTTCAGAGTTGATTTAGCCAAATAAATCCTAGTACTATTGGCCCTTTTGGAAACAGTCCGTGGAGCGCAAACTGAGGTCTCACCCAAAGTAGTATGCGAGGGTGCTAGAACCATGTTTCCACACCTTGGAGATGTCTAATGAGTTCAAGTGTTTCACGGTTCAACCCTGCATGTTGCTATGCGCACCTTCCCATACCTCGCAACCTGAGATGCTGCCTTTCGCAGCCCTACTTGGGGGCTGAACATTGTTATTACCCAATTCCTTACTAGAATTCCAATGTTAGTTGATTATTTTAGCCTACTTGTGTGCTTTAAGTTATACTTAACAACATAAATCATTCATATAGGTGTGCGCAGTAAATAAATAGTATATTTGCAATTTATATCAAACATGCATTAATCCAAGAACAAATACACAAATTGATATCAAAGTTCTCTTTATTAATTCCTTCTTCAGTTATAGACTCAACTTTGCCCTGCGTACTCAGCTGCAGGGGTCCGTGCACTCAGCTGCAGAGCCTTCTCCTACTCTATGACCCAAAGACACACTTAGTCACTCAAACTCTTTCTCTCTCTCTCTCTACTTCTTCTACTTCACTCTCACTTAGAACCTCACTCTATTTATACAATCTCATGGTCTGCGGACCATGGGTAGGCCGATATTACATTACAAAATTAGGGCGGATAAACCTGTGACTCTATCATACATGTTTCACTACGTGCCTGTAATTTGCGGAGCTTTACAACACCATTCAGTCAAAACTTGGGTTTTGAGACCCAAAACATTCGTTAGGGGGGATTCCATGCCCAATAGGCCCCCAACACAAACATCGTGGCTCTCCCTTGAGTCACTCTATCGGTGCAGTGATCTTTGCATGGAGTCCCTCCAACTGTTCTTGAACTGTGCTGAGGTCAGCAGTGCACTGAGCTGCTTCTCGCAGGATCTGCTACATTTGTTGTTCCGAGACCTCTGTGCCTAAATTGTTTCCATACATCTATACTGGTATCTGTTTCATATGTTTATAGTCTCGTGCCTTTGTCCAGTTCCTTGGAGTGCGAAGACTGTGCTTCTACTGGCTAGTCAGATAGGTGGCCCACCTGTGTAGGGCTTCTGGTAGTTGCCATTCACCTTGCCTTGGAAAGGTTCTCCATTTAGTTTGACCATCTATACTTCTCTGTCTATGACCTCCTTAACCACATATGGTCCCAGTCAATGCATTCTGAACTTTCCTGGGAATTTTTCAAACTTACTGTCATACAACAGCACTAAATCATTTACCTTGAAGGTGCGCAACTTAATATGGTGATCGTGCCAGGCTTTTTCACACTGCTTTTGTACCTGTTGATGAAAACCAGCCAAGAACCACTCCTCCTCATGTTCTTCCAGTTGCGCGAGCCTTTCTTCTAGAGCTTTGCGGTCCGTCATACCTGTGAGTGCGACTTTTTGTAAACTAGGTACAATATCCTCCATTGGCATGATAGCTTTCACACCATAAACTAACCGAAAAGGTGTTTGTCTCATCAATTTCTTGCACGTTGTCCTATAAGCCCATAGTACTGCAGATACGCAGGTCCCAATCATTTCACTACACGTTGCACACTTAGGTTAGCACAGTCTCCAGTATTTTGTTGAACGCTTCTACTATCCCATTGGCTTGTGGGTGATACGGTGTGCTTTTCTGATGATACACCTGGAACTCTTCTGTGAGCTCACTGATGGTTTCATTTAGGAAACGTGTACCGTGATCACTCATTAAGATCTTCAGACATCCAAATCGGGTCAACACATGTTCAAACAAAAACTTCGCAACCGTAGCAGTTGTGCAGTCTTTGACCAGCTATGCTTCCACCCATCGTGTTAGGTACTCTGTCACAGTGATGATGTAGAACGCGCTCATTTTTCCCTAAGGTTTGATAGGTCCCACAAAGTTGATTGCCCATTTCTGAAATGGCTACAATTTCATTTGTGGATTCAATGACATCTCGTCCCTCCGCGATGGTTTTCGGGTTCTTTGACATATATCGCAGGCCTTACAGTGTGCTTTCAAATCCTGGTGAAGGGCTGGCCACAACAATCCTGCATGAAGAATCTTTTGTGTAGTCACTCATCCTATATAGTGTCCTCTTGCAGCTCCCCCATGTGCTTCCATGAGGATCTGGCTTCATTCAAATTCAGGTACATACCTTTGCAATATCTCATCATTTCCCATTTTATATAGGTGCCCTAGGATGACAGAAAAATCCACCACACGCACCACCAATTCCTTCTTCTGTTGGACGGAGTATTCCTTCAGCGTGGTCCCTGTTATTAGAAAGTGGATTATATCTTCGTAGTGCTCGTCCATGACGCGCACAACAAAGAGTTGTGCATCAAGTAATCCTTCCTCCAAACTAGTAGGTTCCTCACCTGTCTCAATACGCGACAAGTGATTCGGTCCTACATTCAGGCATCTAGGCTTTACAATGACTTCAAAATCATATTCTTGGAATAGTAAGAGCCACCTACATATGCACCCTCCCAACACAGTCTTATTAACCAAGTACTTTAGCGCAGAATGGTATGTATACATCTTGAAATGTCCTCCTAGAAAATAGTGCCGGTATTTTTGGAGTGTGTACACCATCGCCAACCCCTCATGCTTGGTTGTGGAAAAGTTCTTCTCATATTTGGAAAATCTACGACTTGCAAATGAGACAGGGTGATCCAAGCCTTCTCTACCCTCTTGTGAGAACTGCTCCCAGTGCGATACATGACACATCAACATGGACATGAAACTCCACATCCCATTTTGGGAAGACCAAGATTGGAGCGGAGGCCAATTTCGCCTTTAGGACATCCAAGATCTTCATGCAATCATCATTCCAACAAAATGTGACATCCTTTTTCAATATTTTCTCCATTGGAATGGTGATTTGGGCATAGCTTTTGATGAACTTCCTATAGTACCCTATGTGTCCCAAGGTAGCACGCAGCTATTTAACACTTAGCAGTGCTTCCAAATTTAGAATCACTGCAATCTTCGCGGGGTCCACCATAAGTCCTTATTTGTAGACCACATGTCCCAACAGGTTCCCAAAGGGAATGAGGAATGTGTACTTCTTAAGGTTCAGTACAATCTAGTGTCATCAGCAAGTATCCAGCATCAAGCGTAAGCTTTCTACATGGTGCTTAACTAATCCAAAGGCAGTCCGATCATCCGGATAGACCTCCAGGAAATTGTGGATGTATTCTTTGAATGCACCAATAACCATGCACGAAAAGATGGCTAGCGTGTTCTTCAACCCAAATGGCATAACAGTGTATTGAAATCAGCCCCATTCTGTTGCAAAGGTCATCCTGCTCCCGTCTTCCAGCGCGATATTCCAGCGCGATTTTGATTTGGTGGTACCATGAGAACTCATCCGTGAAAGTGTATGCTTCTTGTCCACCAACGTTTTCCAATACTTCATTTGTGAACGGTGTCAAGAATGGGTCATGTACATAAGCATAATTCAACTTCCTGAGGTCCATGAATATTCTTATCTCACCCTTCTGCTTTTTCTCCTGCACTAACATAGGGCTCACCTAGTCAGATTCTTCCACCAACTCAATAATTCTGGTTGCGAGCAATTTGTCTAGTTCTACGCGGACTTTTCCTTATACTTCTGATTCAAGGGGTAAGGCCTCTGCTTAACCAGATTCACATTAGGTTTTAGGGTGATCTTCATCATCCCTAAGTCACCAATGATCCCTTTTAAGTCCATAAGCTTGGTCGGGAATAAGTCTTGGTACTCGCGGAGTAACTCAGTGACCTTATCCACTGTGGCATCATCCCAATAATCACCGAGCATTGCATATTTTGGTTCAACCTTCGTCCCAATGTTTACCTGCTTTGTTTTTAGCGGCGTGGTGATGTTAGGATCTTCAATCAATAGTCCTTGAACCTCGCGATAGCCTCTAGTTTTTGGAATTTTAACTTTCCATGGATCCTCACCATCCTCCTCAATATTTACATTGTAACACTCCAGCGCGCAGCTTAGCTGGGTCGCCCATTCTGGCTAAAGCACTTCCATTGGCCCCTGGGGTATTTTGAAGATAGCTACTTTTACTGCTTGTAGCGCATCATCAACAATATCCCACCAACGATCCTCAAATGTGAAGGTTAACAAGAATCCTTCATGCAAGATATCCCATTCGCTCGTGCCATGGTGGAGCTCCTTTTTAGTATACCAATTCATGGGTATGATATCCAGGGTATGATAGAACATATGCACCCACTCAGGTTGTGGCTCTTCCCCATAGACCTTGGTCCATTTCACGAGGTGTGCACATGGATCATCCCGTCCGTCATACTTGTCTGTTAGCCAAATCTGAGGTTTCCCAAATCTTAGGTGCATCATCCTTCTGCATTCCCACCAGTCCTTAAAATTCTTCTAGTGTGTACCCCACCACCTTGCAGGCATAGCGTGTAATGCCCATTTTAGAGCGTTGAAACGCTACTGTTTCGGTACTTATTTTTCAAATTTGTTTAGGAAATCATCCACCTCGTTCAAACCGTCATACATAGGCATATCTCTTTCTTCCGTTGCTACACAGTGTAGTGACCTTATCATCATGTTGCAGTTGAGCGTGGTTACCTCATGTAACCAGTTCTGCCACCATTCTATCTCCTTGTCCGAATCTGAGGTGTAGGATCTTCCGCGCTCCCATGAAATCCTACCATCTATTGTTGGATTCACCCAATCCTGATCCCACGAGGTTATCTTGTAGATACAGTCTAGATCATCGTCACTGTCACAATCGTGCACCGGCTCTATGTAGCGTGATCCTTTCACAGGGTCTAAAGGTACCACTACACGTAGTGACTTTTTCTCAAAAGACATCTTGCGCTTCTTTAGATTTATCACTCCATTCATGTCAGTGGCCCAATCTATTCCTAGTAGCGTAGGATAGGGATTGTTGTCATCAACAATCTCTATTACTTCAAAATCTACAAGCGTGCTAGCACCTTCGATATCCACCATTATTCCCTGCAATCTTCCCATGGGTAGGATCTTTTGCTAGTTTTCCATTCGAAATTGAATAGGAGACCATTGCAACGCAAGCCTGCCCATGTGCTCCCATGTCTGCTTTGGCAAGACATTCGCGTCTGATCCTAGATCCAAAATCACTTGATCTATTTCATATTACCCGATCTGCACGGTTAATCTCATCTCCCTTCTTGTTCACGTTGTGTGCTTTCCGAGCTTCTGGACTATGCGTGGTTCTCCTGGTCCAGCACATCTAGTGATGAGTTCTTACAGTCCCTTCACCGCTTTGCTGTCACGCAATAGCTTCATGCATGTCTCTAGAAAGGTAGTAAGAATTGATGGGTCCATTTCCGGTTCTAGTTTGTCTTAACTACCTAAAGTGGAGGCCTCTATAAAGCTCTTCTTAGCTTCCATGAATGTTTCCTTTGCACGCTCCAAATCAAATTATGGTTCCTTTGTTGGAGCCTTGTGAACCTAGGCACTCTCTTTGGGATGCTTTCCCTTGTCATCTCTTGTTGTAATACTGCTTCAGAGCATGATGTTTACATTCGGGTCCTCCTCATGCAACTCAGACATCATCATTTACAGGTTCTGAGTTGGGGGAGGTTGGAGTGTTCCTTTATCGTGCAACCTCGCTATTAGTGTGGGGCAATCCTCCATCTCATGATCAAACTGGGTACAATATAAACATGATTCTCTTGTCGGATTTGTACAATTGCCAGCATAATGCACTGGCCCTCCGCAATTGTAACAGATCAGCTATCTACGACCCCTTCCTGGACCCACTCCACCTCGACCTCATCCACACCCTTGTAATCTAGTGCACGCTATCCCTGCATTTTGATCGATGGCTTGTGTTTCGGTATGAACTCTATAGGTAGGAGTCCGATCCATCTTCAGTTCATAACTTCTATAGGTGCGCTCATCATGGCCTACTAATCTGCAAAAATTACAGAAAAACTGTTGGGATGTGTGCATATACGTCTGTAATATATGGTAGTTATATTTAGCATGCTTCCCTCCTATCTGAAAAATCACGAACCATAATGCAGGAGATGCACTTGGTCTTGCTTGTGCCTCTGTTCTTAATGGCATTGGCCCTCCTCCCGCTAGGTAGTTCGCGAAGACTGGACAATGGTCCTTGTCATGTTCCTGGCCTTTGCACTTTATGCACCATACCTCCTTGCGTGTTTCTCGATGAGTTTTCCTGTCTTATTTCAAACTCTCTATCTCAAGATACAAGTTTTTCAACTATGCATGGATCTGTTGGACTCCCAGGTGAGGATCTTGTATCGGGCTCTCATGCAGTCTCATTACGATTTCCAAGGCCTTGGCCTGAGTTGAAAACTTCAGTTGTGATAGTGCATTTCGTAGATGCAGCTTTAGCAACACTACAAACCATGTGCAGTGTTGCCCATTCGTTAAGGTCATGTTGGCTTCTCAAATCATACCCTTCAGTCTCTGATCTCGCTCCTAGGGGGTCTCATCTGGAAGCATCGCAATTTCCTTAAATCCAATAATCGACTGTGTCTCTGATTTTTCCCTGCTAAATTCCCTGTTTAGCGCAGCTTGGATATCTGTGATCCCTGTGTTTGGATTTGTCATTGGAATTCTTAATGTACCATGTCAGTGCACAATCTTGCAATGTGTTCACCAATGTTTCCTTCTTTATATTGTCATCCGTGACTCCTTGTGCTTCCCATACAGCCTTTACCACGAACCAAAATTGGTCTGGATCTTCATTCCCTACTCCTTTGAACACCGACAATTTTATTGCGCTTGCCATATTGAAATGTGATCGTGGTGGAGGTTGTGTGGGCGAAGATGGGGGTGGTATGTGCAGAATTCATTATCTTATCAGACTGATTGCACTTCTTGGTGAGACTTTCGCGAGCTCTTCCTCACTTTCTCGCAGAGGTAAAATCAAAGTTTTTATCTCTACGCTACCTTCATTTTTGTAGATCTTCCCACTTTGCGTAGCCCCAAACATCAATTTATTCGCATAACCCTCTTTTCACATAATAGCATCTTAATCCAAGTGTTCAAAGATTTAACGTACTTACCTCATGGTCCTTTGAGGAAGAATCATTCCACACTGTAGTTGACTGAAGTATCTACCGTGAACTCGATGATAAACCCTCCTATAATTCGATCGAGCCAATGGTCCACAACACGCATGATCTTATCTTTTGATACTTCCAGTCTGCACACCAACTATGAATTCCACACAATTATTTTGTCGAGCCTACACCTTCCTTGACTGTCTACTAGCTTCACGATCCACTCATACAACTCAGAGGGGAAGGATGCAAAGAAAATTTCATGGATTTTCGTATATAAGTAGCACTCTAACCACTCTTCCTTCGATACTTGCGGATTCCTATTTTCCTGCCCTACAAACTCGTGAATATTTCTATCCAACCACTCTTCAATTTCTTTCTTTGTCGAATTCCAATGACACGACATCGAACATCTCTTATGCATATCCCGATCCTGGAAACGAAACCATTTGTTGGCTTATTGGGGCCTGACCCAAGTTCATATTTGATTTAGCTAAACAAATCCCAATACTACTGGCCCTTTCAGCAACAGTCCGTGGAGCATAGACTGAGGTCTCACCCAAAGTAGTATGGGAGGGTGCTAGAACCAGGTTTCCACACCTTGGGAATGTCTGATGAGTTCAAGTGTTTTGGAGTTCGACCCTGCGCGCACATTGCTACGCACACTTTCCCGTACCTCATGACCTAAGATGTTACCTTCGCGCAGCCCTACTTGGGGGCCGAACACTGTTATTACCCAAGTCCTTACTAGTATTCCAATGTTAGTTGATTATTTTAGCCTACTTGTGATCTTTAAGTTATACTTAACAACATAAGTCATTCATACAGTTGCGCGCGGTAAATAAACAATATATTTGCAATTTATATCAAACATGAATTAATCCAAGAACAAATACACAAATTGATATCAAACTTCTCTTTATTAATCCCTTATTTAGTTACAGACTCGACTCCACCTTGTGCACTCAGCTGCAGGGGTCCGCGCACTCAGCTACGGACTACCAGGCCTCTACGCATTTAGCGGCATAGCCTTCTCCTACTCTATGACCCAAAGACACACTTAGTCACTCAGACTCTTTCTCTCTCTCTCTACTTCTTCTACTTCACACTCACTTAGAGCTTCGCTCTATTTATACAATCCCATGGTCTGCGAACCATGGGTAGGCCGAAATTACATTACAAAACTAGGGCGGACAACCCTGTGACTCTATCATACATTTCACGCTCCGCGCTCGCAATTTGTGGAGCTTTACAACACCATTAGGTCAAAACTTGGGCTTTGAGCCCCAAAACATGCCTTGGGGGGATTCCATGCCCAACACCTACTATTGGCAGGGTGCCTGATGAACCTACAAGGCCCGATAAACTACTTTTGCCTCTTAGTCTTGGGCATTCAGTCACTACATGGCCCTCTATCAAGTAGTGAGTGCACCATACATTGGGTCTCAGTGATTGAACTGGTTGTAAGTCATTTAACTTCTTTGTTAGATTGGTAATATGGTTTTGGAGGCCCATGATCAATGGATGCTAAGATCCCATTCTTCCCCGATACTCATGGGGGTACCCTGCCATGGTCTCTATGCGATTTTCTTGCTCCAGAGCATCTTGGAGGGTTTTGATCTTCTATTGTGTCAGCGATGTCCTAGTAAGGGGTAGGAGTGCCTTAATGAACCGATCCCTTTGATGATTAGTATCTATTGTATATATTAACTTTCCAATTGCATCTTTAAACCTCTTCATTAATTCCCAGGTAGTCTCTCCTTCCTTATGCTTGTTCTTCCACAGTTCTGACAGTCCTTGTTGATCTGTTTGTGGTACTTTGAACTCTTGCACAAAGCTCTTCTTGATGTCATCCATAGAGGGATTCTAATTTAGCTCTACCCATTTGATAAACCACCTTAATTCTCTCTCCCTCAGGGTAGTATGGAATTCAATTGACTTCATGTTGTCTCGTGTTTGGCATGCTCTCAATATTTCTTTGCATAGGTACCAATGTTGTTCCACATCTTCGTTCCCTCTACCAGAGAACTCCTGATATCTAGTAAAGGATCTTTCCATATTGGTTCAAGTATGTGCTAGGAGCAAAAATCCTTTGGCTCTGGGTTTTTGAGATCCTTGCAATCCTAGGTTACTAATATTGCTAGTCCCACTACTATTAGATGTATCAAATCTCATCTTATATCTATCATGCACACTGTGTACGCATATCACTTCAAGTAACTTAGCAACAAATTTAGCAGGGCTATTGTAAAGCACCAGGGGAAGGTCAGGGTGAACACTACCTAAACTTTGGGGATTCATCTGTTGAATTTCCTCTAATGTATCATTCTCTGCAAAGAGTCACTTCATCACATCGTGCATCTCATCTTCCATCTCTTCCTCATAAATGATGTAATTGCTTCCTTCTGGTATCTTCCCCACAACCTAGGAGGAAGCGTTCCTATCATTCTCCTGGATTCCATCAAGCTTGTCGACATCCATCTCTTTCTCTGGGTCCTTCACCATCTTATTTCTCTCTTTCAGACTCTTCGACACCTCTCCTACTTGGTGGGGTCCTACAAGTCTTTCTTTCAGCACATGTACCACTCTTTCTTGCCACTTTTCTGCTATCATCGCTCTCCTTTGCACTCTAACATCTCTAGCTCTTTGTGATCCTTCTATATCCATTCCTTCAGCAACATCCCAGTTCCCCAAATGGTAGCATTCTCCCCTTAGATCCTTCCCCCAACACTGGGGTTTTACGCTACCATACTCACTCCGTGTAAAGGTATCAACCCTTCCTCCACCATCAACATCTTAATCTAAAGTGTACCTCTTTCACTAGTTTTCCTCTCAACCCCGATCTGAACACCACATCTGCTTTTGAGAAGAACTGGTAGCTCTTTGTTGTGAACTCAACAATGTACTCCTCTATGGTAGTCTATACCTAGAAATATACTACCCTCGTCAGGTCACTATCCAAATGTTGGAGTGTCATGAGATTTGCAGGGACCCAATCGCGATGTGATGGTGTTGGTTCTTCTGGCTAGTTTTTCACTTTTAGTCTCCTTAACCAGTTGTACAACTCCTCTAGAAATTTACACCAGAAGATCTCATACTGATCGCTCGTAGCCTCTGAGTAAAATATTTCTTCGTTCACCTTAGCAGTCGATCAGTTTCAAAGGGTAGCCTATTCTAACATGAATCGATGCATGTGATTATCCCACCAGTCCCGTATTTACTTCTTAAATATCCTTGATACCATATTCTGAACCGCTTCTTGTTATCTCAGGTCTCAGTAATAGAACCATTTGTTGGCACAAAAATGTCACTAGGGAAGAGACCCTGGGTTCAATCAGAAGAGGCCAACAAGGTTTTGTTGTATTCTATGCCAACGTCGATATTTTCACCTTACCCAAGGGGTAAGGAGTCTCACCCAAGGCATGTTGTTACCAGAACTACAAGGGTTAGAGAGATATCAAGGGAGACCCAGACATTGATTATCAATAGCTTAAAGATATTATTCATCACAACATCATACTATTACAATTACCATATTCATCTAGTAAATGGCCATTAATTAAAATTTTGAACAGGTCTATAAACTAGAACAATACACTTGACCATAACACCATTAAAATTGTCTCATTCATTCATTAAGATCAACGTAAGGAAGATTCATTACAGTATACATCATGTGCAAAGCCTTTCATTAGGTAGACACAAGATGCCTCAAACCTTTGGTCGATTCTAGCTCTGGCCCTTCTGCAACTACTCAGGTCCTCTGGACCATGTTCTTCTACAGTTCTGACCACTGCTAGATACCAACCCCTTTCCCTTGTTGTCTTCTACTTTTATATTTTCTTTCACTTTCCCCACTGCCAGTTCTACTCGGCTGTCCTTGTCCTCAGTTGCTTTCCGCTCTCCTTCTTGTCCGCTCAGCTATTCTTGTTTTCTCTAGACACCTTGCCGCAATTGCCTGTCTACTATATGTTCTTGCCTCCATCCTCAACTGTCATCTCTGCAACTCAACCATTACTGGCACCATCTGTTTTCCGCCTTGATTCTCTCAAAACTTCAAAATTCAAAACGAAGGCCCCAACACCAAGTACATCTAGTTTTCCATGTTTCATACTTAAATAAGGTTATAGGTGACAAGCTTCCAGTTGAAATAGTATTGCCAGAACTTGACAAGGAAGGAAAAATCATATTGGATTCTGAAGCAGTCATGGAAAGAAGAACCTGACAGCTACGAAATAGATCAATTTCAGAGTATCTCATTAAGTGGAAGAAATTATATGTTGAAGATTCCACATGGGAGGATGAACATTTTATAGAGAAGAATAAAGAGCTACTCAAGAATTGAGGACAATAATTTTTTGAAGGAGAGATGCATCTTAGGTACCTATAATAATAATGTAGACCACATATTGTTATTATTATATCCATGTAACCCCCACATTGTTATTGTTGTGCCCCATAGATGCCCACTATTGTTATTTTTGTGCCCTTACATTATTATTGTTATGTAGGCCTTGATTATATTGCAACCCTTTAGACTCCTATATATACCAAGGAGGTCTTCTCATTTGTATCATCCAAGAATTTTTCATTTATGTGATGTAAACTGAGGTTTCCCCCTCGAAGAGACTTAATTTCAAGTGTTAATCTATATTTTCTTTTGGTATGTGATATGGTTACATAAAATTTAAGTTTTTTGCATATCTAGGTGGATAATTTTAAGCTTTCCCCAATTTAGGCAATGAATGTAGATTCAATATGCACAATTTGTCGACATAACTTTGGCATCCCAAATTTCCAGCGGGAAATCCACCGATGCAACCCATACTAGTAACATATAATCAATGTCTCCATCCTATAGGATGTAAAAGGAAAACCATGGGCTTTCCTAGCATAATTGCCCAGGATATTGGATGTGATCAAATTGATTTAATTTGATCCTCAACTAGTTGATCTAGTCATCAAAGCGATGAAGTTGAATGTTATTAATGGTTTGATTTGGTCAAAAAAGTTGATTTGGTCATTATGCCATAATTTGAATTGATCTCATCCAAAATGATTATTTATTCATTGCATTGATTTAGTCCAAACCAGTTTTTCAATAAATTAGCTTAAAATTGTTATGTTATGGATCAATTAGAGTATAGGCATAGTGTGCATAGGTGTCCTATTAATAATCATATCTAAAGTAGCAGTCTGTGTATTGAGGATGGTGTTGGAGTGCACATTGTTTTAGTTATTATAGATGTTGAATACGTAGTTGTTGACGTTGATGGATCGAGTATGCAATCTGTTATGCATTGGGATCGTAGTACTGTGCAAATCATTGGTGTGTGATTGCACTCTATTTGTGTAATGAAAAGGCACTGCATAATGTAATTAAACAATATGTTGTCGAGTGATTAGTTCATGGATGTAGAAATATTGGGGTCTAAGTGTAATGTGTGTGACATATAATGTGATGGCGAATTTTGGCTAGAGAACCTATGCATTGAATAATCAACTAGTGTGTATGTGATCTGAAATTGATATGGCAGAGTATTGTTAATGTGATTTGATGTTGGTGGGTGAAACGTGAGTGAGAAGATGTGATGGATTATAGATCAGAACTGAAGCTATAATGTGAGCATCATTTGTAACCAAAGACAATAATGTGTTTGACTGAGTTCGGGTTTTATTTATAGTGGACAGAGTTACCTAGAGGCTGTTATGTGTTGATTAACAATATTGTTGTTATTACAAAAATGTTTATATTGATGTTATTGATATATGTTGTTGTGTTTTGAGAGTTTTTCTAAATGCATTATTGTTGATGTATTTCCAGTATGAGCTTTGTATTTCCATTACTATTGTGGAGTATGTCTGTTGAGGTTATGAGAGTGTGAATTTTTGTTGAGTCAAAGGTTATATTGATGTTCTAAGTTGATTGCTTGGCTAAGTACATTGCGTTACTATTGAGGTTGGAGTATACTACTAGGTTTTGTTAGTGAGAGTATGTACTGTTGTTGGTTTTAGACAAACATTATCCTTTGAGCTTATGACCAGAGTCATGTATGTATGCTACTACCATGATTTGACCTTGATATGTATGTTTAGCATATAATGAGTTTGATGCATTGTTAATGTATTAGGTAGTGTTAGGGTTTGAAAGTTTGATGATTATTACTGAGCAAAGCTGGTTGTTGAGCTAGTGTTTGTATTGTAGAATGGTTATGGTGTTTTTGTATTGATATTGAGCAAAGGTGGATCCAGTCTAAAAATGTATGAAATCGAGGTCAACACGAGATTTGAAGGTTGGTGCCTTCAAGGCAAGTGGTGGCTTGCTAATTAGGGATTAAAGGCTTCCTTTAGGTGGGTGCCTCCAGTAGACCAATGTCTACAAAGCCATTTGGGAGTAGGTGATTCCAAGAAAGTGGGTTCTTGTAGCTTATTAGGTGTTGTTGCCTCTAGTATATGGGTTTCTACATATAATTGTGGAAGTGGGTGCTTCCAATAAGTCGTGGTCTGGAGCAAGTGGGTGCTCACATATCTCACAAGTCAATGCTTGCATAATGGTGGGTGCTAGAATATTGTTGGGCATGGAATCCCCCCACAATAGGCTTTGGGGCTCAAAGCCCAAGTTTTGGTCAAAGATGTTGTAAAACTCCATGAATTGCGGGCACGGAGTGCGAAGTGTACAATTGAGTCATAGGGTTGTCCACCCTAAACATTGTATTGTAAATTAGTGTAAAGTCGACCTACCCATGGTCCATGGACCATGGGATTGTATAAATAGAGCGAGACTCTAAGTTGTAAAGGGAGTGAAGAAAAGAGAAATAGATGAATAGCGAAGGAATGGTTCGAGCTTAGAGTAGAGTTCTAAGTGTCTTGGGTTGTAGTAGTAGGAAGAGGCTCTGCAGTTGAGTGTGCAGAGGCCTAGTAGAGTCCACAACTGAGTGCATGGACCCCTACAGCTGAGTGCGCAGGGCGGTGTCAAGTTTGTAAGCAAGATTGAAGATTAATAAAAGAGAAGTTGATTTCTATTCTTGCGTATTTTTTATGCATTATCTTCTTTGTGTTTGTATTCAGTTATGTATTGCACGCACTGATATAATTGATATAGATGTTGTAATAACCATAAAGCTCACACACACAAGTTAAGTAATTGGTTAATTACCAAGGATCGTAGGTATTATTCAGGTCATTCCCTGATTAGGGCTATGCGGAAGCCGCACCTCAGGTTGCAAAGGGATCACAAGTACATGTAGCAACAGGTCAGACCGCGGACCTCCAGAAGCCCATAAGACATCCCTAAGGTGCAAAAACTTATTTCTAGCACCCTCCCATACTACTTTGGGTGAGACCTCAGTCTGCGCTCCATGGGCTATTGCCGAAAGGGCCAGTAGTACCGAGATTTGCTTGGCTAGATCACCTCTAAACCTGGGTCAGGCCCCACTAGGCCAACAAATGGTTCCATTGTTGGGACTGGGATCTACATAAAGGATGTCTGATGTTGTGCCACCAGAACCCTACAAAGAAAGAAATTAAATAGTGGTTTGACAAGAGGGTTCAGGAGTTCGCGACGTAGGAAAACAGAAATCTGCAAGTGTCTAAGGAACAGTGGTTGGATTGCTACTTGTACACTGAAATCCACAAGATTTTCTTTGCATCTTTCCTATCAGAGTTGTATGGGTGGATGGCGGAGTTAGCAGACAGCCAAGGAAGGTGTAGGCTCGACAAACCAATAGTGTGGACTCTGGAACTAGTGCACGGACTAGAAGCCTCAGAAGATAAGATAGCGCAAGATGTGGACCATTAGCTTGACCGAATAATAGGAGGATTTATCACTGAGTTCGCGGTGGACATGACCATCAGTTACAGTGAGGCAGAGCAATGTTTTCTCAAGCGACCACGAGGTAAGTATATTACATCTTTGAACACTTGGATTAAGATGTTGTTGTGTGAAAAGCGAGTTATGTGAATAAATTAATGTTTGGGACTACACGAAGCGGAAAGATCTATAGAAGCGGAAGTAGTGAAGAATTAGAAAACAGTCCCCTAATTTCACCCTCGCAGGAGAGCGAGGATGAGCTCGTGAAGGTTTCTCTGAGAAGCGCGGTCAGTTTGATAAGGCAACGAATTCTGTGTCTACCCCACCCACCCATGCCACCACCTGATTTGTAGTAAGAGCAGTATGGGAAGCACAGGGCGTCGCGGATGATAATATCAAAAAGGCTATGCTAGTGAGCACACTACAGGATCACGCATTAACGTGGTATATCAAGCATTCCAATGACCACCCAAACAAAGGAATTACAGAGATCTAGAATGCGTTGAATAGGGAATTTAGAAGGGAAAAATTAGAGACACAGTCAATCATCAGGTTTAAAGAGATCACGATGCTTTCGTACGAGATCCCCTAGGATCTGGACCAAAGGCTGAAGAGTACAATCCGCGAAGCCAATATGACATTAATGGATGTATAGCATCGCGCATGGTTTGTGGCCTCACTTACGCCATACTTAAGGATGACACTATCACAGCAAAAACTTTCCACCCAGGCTGAAGCGTTGGAGATGGCAATGAGGTTGCATGAGACCCCTATACAAGACCCTAAATTGGGACTCCAATAGATCCACACATAGCTACAGAATCTATGTCTAGAAATGTAGAGTTTGAAATAGGATAAGGCACCTCAGCCAGAGGCGCACAAAGAAGTATGGTGCATAAAATGCAAAGGCAAGCGCCACGACAAATATTAATGTCCAGTGTTCACGAACTACTTAGCAAGAGGAGGGCCAATGCCATTAAGACCCAAGGCATAGGCGGGGCTGAGCATGACGTCTGTATTATGGTGCACGATCTTCCAGATAGGAGGAAAACATACCACAAATAATTGTCATCTATTTCATAAGTATACCCAGACATCCCAGTAGTTGTTTTGTAATTTCTGCAGGTTAGTAGGCCATGACGAACGCACCTGCTGAAGCTATGAACTAATGATGGATCAGACTCCTGCCTATAGGGTGTAGGCTGAAACATGAGCCCTTGAACCAAATGCAAGGATGGCATGCACTAGGTTTCAAGGGCGTGGTTGGGGTCGAGGTGGAATGAGACCAGGGAGGGGTTGCGGAGAGATAATTTGTTACAATTGCGGAGGGTCGTGGCATTATGCCCGTGATTGTACGAACCCGACTAGGATATCATGTTGATACTATACTCAGTTTGATCATGAGGCAGAAGATTTCCCTTCACTGATAGTAAAGATGCATGAAAAAGGGGTACTCTAGCCCCCACTAACCCAGAATTTACAAATGATGAGGTCTAAACCGCGCGAAGAAGACCCAAATGTAAACATGATACCTAGGAGCGGTATGACGATGGGAGAAGATAAAGGGAAGTAGCCAAAAGAAAATGCATGGGTTCATAAGGCTCCTACAAAGGAACCCGAGTTTGATTTAGAACGCGCGAAGGAGACATTCATGGAAGCTAAGAAGAGTTTCACAGAGGCCTCCACTTCAGGTACTAAGGATCAACTAGAACCAAGGATGGATCCTTCCATGCTCACTACCTTTCTAGAGACATGCATGAAACTACTGCGTGACAGCAAGGTAGTCAAAGGGCTACAAGAACTTGTCACTAGGTGTGCGGGGTCAGGAGAACTACACGTGGTCCGAAAACTAGGAAAGCATGCATTGTGCATAGGAAGGGAGATGAGGTTGACTGTGCAAATATGCGAGTACGAAATGGATCAGGTAATCCTGGACCTAGCTTCCAACGTGAACGTACTACCAAATCAAACGTGGGAATGCATGGGTAGAACTACATTGCAATGGTCCCATATTCAGTTATGGATGGCGAACCAACAGAAGATTTTTCCCATGGGAAGGTTGCAAGTGGTGATAGTCGATATTGAAGGCGTGAGCCCGCAGGAGGATTTTGAAGTGATAGAGATTGTTGATGACAACAATCTCTATCCCATGCTACTAGGAATAGACTGGGCTAGGGATATCAACGGAGTAATAAATCTAAAGAAGCACAAAATGACCTTTGAGAAAAAGTCACTAAGCGTAGTAGTACCACTAGACCCAGTCGAAGGAGTGTGATAGCCTGGGCCAGTGTGCAACGACGAGAATGATGATGATATCAACTGTATCTACAAAATAACTATGCAAGGAGAAGATTGGATGAATCCAACTATAGATGGAAGGATTTCGTGGGAGCGTGAAAGCTCCTGCAGTTCAGATTCAGATAAAGAGATAGAGAGATGCCAGAATCAGCTGCACGAATTAACAACACTTAACTACAACATGATGATCAGGTCATTACGTTGCATAGCAACAGAGGTAAGGGAGCTGCCGACATATGATGGATTGTCAGCGATGGGTGAATTTTTGAGCAAATTCAAAAGTGTAGTACCAAAGTAGCAATGGCTCAATGCGGTGAAGTGGGCACTACGCGCAACACCAGCACGATGGTGGGGTGCGCATCAAGGAACTTTTGAAGATTGGTGCAGATGCAGAAGGTTGATGCACCTACGTTTTGGAAAACCTCAACTTCGAATGAAGGCCAATCAGAAGGGGCAGAACGACTTGCACACCCACCTTTCTCGATGGGTACAAACATATGTTGTACAATCCACACAAGCACACACCAACCCCAGCCTAGAGAATCGAAACAAACCACAATAGCAGGAAAGGTGATGCGTGTTACCAATTTTCCACGCATTTGATAGGGTGCGTGAAGTACTGAACAAGGTTTACCAGACAAGATGAACTGATTGGGACCTGCATGTGCCAACGGTTCGATGGGCCTATAGGACCATGTTCCAAAGCCTGGGCGTGGAGATGACTCCAAAGGTGCGAAATAGAGTAGAACTTGAGATTTATGAAGGGAATACCAAAAGGAATCCACACGTAATAGCTCCAGCAGCTATGACAGCGTGTGAAGAGAAGGATGAAGAAATCACATAGCTATGTGAGGACGATCATATAAGGATTCAGGAAGCCATTCAACAAGGGAACCTTAGACTTCACAAACTCGAAGAAGATTGGGTATGATTAAGGAAGAAAACCATGTGGATGGACGCTGAAATCAGAAGACTAGAAAACGAGGTCAAGCAAACATGTCTCGTTCATAAAGCAAGGATGGCAAGGCGAGATACAGATGATCATACCACTGTGTTAGATGATTATCGCTAAGAATTTATGACTCTACTACCATGGCTGAGACCGCACCTTACCAAATGCAATAACAAAGGGAGTGAGCCGGATGAGGTAGAACGCGTTGCACCAGCTGTCACAACGGCAATTGAAGAGTGTCCACGGACTAGACTGGAAGGCGAATTGGAGTCTTACACAGATGGTGTGACCACCTGAATAGCCATAGGGAGCATAGTCTCAGTGCTCCAGACAGTTGAGAGAGAGCGCAGGACTCTAAAAGAGTCTGTTTGGGAATTGCGCGGTGAGGAAGGTGCGTGCAGAATCAGAATGGTACAAGGTTCGTGCCTACACACGGGGGGCTACGCTGCCGCGCGGGTCAACTGGGAAGTAACCGTTGATGTCACTATTCATGACGAGATGTCCAATTTAAGGCAAAAGGGAGTGGGCGGTGGCCAATTAAGACACCAATTAAGAGCTAGATTTGGAACGATCTACCGCCAAGGATGCATTAATGACTCAAAAATGGGGTGGGGGCGGTCAAATTCAAATTCAGAAGATGCTATAAAACTCCAAGGATTGACCACAAGACAACACTTGGTTGTTTGGGATTTGAGCCATTGCAGAGTATTAAGCGCCAAGCAATCTTACCATCTTTGAGTACGCGATAGAACATATCCCATGCAAACATGATGACTGCTACTAAGCCAGGTGTGAAATTTGCTGAAGATACCATTGAGGTGCCCGCAGATGTGGCGGTTGTACCAGAAGTTCCAAAGTCACCACAAACGTCGCGACCGAAGAAAGATAAACAGACTATGGGACTAGTCCATGTGCCCCCAAGAAACCCATGGTTTACAAAGATATCAATGGAAGAAAAAGGCAAGGCCGTCACCATTGAATCAGACGTAGAGGAGGAGAACTTACAGGCTCTAATCGTTCAAATAGTGGAGCAAGACGACGTGGAGGAGGACGTCCCACCAATGCCTTCCCTAGCGAAGTTACCCACGTACGTCCCTCCATGGAAAGAGAAAGTTGTTGTGCCCAAAGACCTGGAGGCCATAAGAGTGCACTCTAGACCCCACTCCTCCCTGACAGAATTACTTTTGAAGGTCTACCCCTAGGCCAGGTGCCTACCTTGAAATTCGAAGATTGGGACCTCACGGATAGCGAGAAGTTTCCGCACCCAGCAACGAAGAACTTGACAAAGTGAAATTCGAAGGGGCCAGTAATTACGTTGGAGCTGCGAAAAGGGCTGCGCGGTGTTGAGAAGGCCGAGTTACTTCATCTACGATGGACACCCCACTTTCACAGCATGCCCATCACCATTTTCGTCATTAGGCAGTGGTTGTGCCTGGTGCATGATAGATATCTATGGATAAAGGAGCCTATTCCCATCATGGCAAAGCTTATTCACCGAATTTCTCGACTTCCCTATAAGGGAAAGGACCTCGCGATGATGGTGGGCAAGAGCAGTGATTTGGCTCTCGCAAAAGCCATGAAAACTAAATACAAGATAGAAAAGAGGAAGCGAGGCTATGCAATTATGAGTATCAATGACAAAGGCGTGTGCGTAGGCACCCAACTCCTAGCTAGAAAATTAATGCAGAAGTGCCGCACCAATGAAGTACCAGCACCTGTGGTTGTGTTGGCCGAATAGTGCACAGAGGGGGTCCAGTTCAACTGGGCCACATTCCTCTGTGAGGAATTTTTGATGAACTGTAAGGAGGCTGAAGAGCAGGGTAAGACCTTCCACTACACGTGGTTGCTCTTATCCATTTTATTGGTAGCAGGTGAACTACCAGAAGATAACCAGTTCACGAATATTGACCAGGACCTACCTGAGGCTGCAAAGTACGCTTCACTCTGGGCCACTAAGGATGCAAAGTGGATTTGTGCAACCAAGGTTTTTTGGGTACTGATGGAGGCAATCATCCTAATGTGGATAAATAGAAGACCACAGTTGTCTCCCACAGTGTACACCACTCTGCAAATCTTTGCATAGTTTAAAGCAGACATGCATAACATTTATGTCTAAGCGCGGAAGGATCCAGCAAAGGAATGGACGAAGCTCCCATTCATCGCGACTGATGATGCCATCTTCACAACGTTGGAAACATGGCCTTTGGAGTGGCGTGCCCCGGACCTAGCAGGAATGGAAAGGGCCACAACTCAACAAAGGAAGAAGGAAACCAAGCTCTGTATCACGTAGCTGGCCGAAAAGAGGCATCAGAAAAAAGCAGCAGTAGAGGCAGCCGCACAGTAGAAGCCGGTCAATGTAGCAGCAGTAGCACAAATAGTAGAAACAA
Source organism: Pinus taeda (assembly GCA_000404065.3). Taxonomy (NCBI): domain Eukaryota; kingdom Viridiplantae; phylum Streptophyta; class Pinopsida; order Pinales; family Pinaceae; genus Pinus; species Pinus taeda. The sequence goes on from APFE031363010.1 coordinate 40,550, forward strand.
CAACATCACCAATAGAAGGGACCGAGGTGAGTTATGAGATGTCTATAGGGCAAGGGGTTGAGGACATAGACCTAGCCGAAGAACAGGTAGAAACCACCTCGCGATAGTTGAAATAGCCATGCGTCCCTAAGAGACTGGTCCCCAGAAAGAAGGCTAAGGTATCGAAGATGTCCATCGACCCGATCACACTTACAGAAGGTGATATTTTTGACATCGGAAAAATGGTTCGTGATTTCACTAAGGACATGCTCCAAGAGGTGATGATGGAGTAGAACACTGTGTTGGAGGCACTGAGAGCGCAGCTACAGGAACTACAGGTGCAAATACCACGAACAGGAACGATGGCCCCATATGTCGCAGCATCATCAGAGGTGGAACAGATGATGTGCGCCTGAATGACCAACACTTTTTTGTTTCCCGAGGGCACGTTAGTAGCAACAAACGAAGTTGACCGAGCTGTGGTGGGTAAGATTAAGGGACTGGGCTTAAACTTGGCTGTCCTTCCACGAGAAACCCTGTACCAATTACAGGATGGGATCACAGCCGAGCTCCACACCAGAGAAGGCCACGCGCTACAGGTATTAAGTGAACAAAAGATAAATATGGAACAACTCAACCAACACTGTGATGCACTGGTTGCATAGACTCAAGGATTGGAGCAGGCGGTAGAAAATGCTTGTAGAAACGTCCCGGAATTGGTCATCCTGACAAATCTACTAGTAGCGGAGTAGATCCACTGATTGGCGATTGGATTCCACGAGGAAAAGGAGGAAGCAAAGAGGGTACAACTGGAGCTCAACCTTCAGATTACCAAACTGTGATTAAAGGCATAGTCGTCTACACCCCCAGAAGTTAGGGAACAATGCACTGGCGCTATTCAGAAAGGGTTGGAGGAAATAGGACAGGCAGTACAAAATTGCATTGCTATGTTGGAAGAATCCTTCGCGGTCCTCACTTCATTATAGGAGGACCACAACATATAGCACCTGGAAACGGAGGCACATGAGCTTCAAGTGCAGTATGATAGTGTGTGCGGAATGGCACAGACAGTTGTCCTGACCCAATGGCTTGCGAAGCTACAATAGGCAAAGGCGTTGAAGGAACAGGTGGATGTCGCGCGGTAGAAAGAGGCAGTCCTTAAAGCGCGTGTCCAGCCTTGGATTGATGAACCCTTCCTCATCACTATACAAATTGAAGAAAAGCTCGCACAGATGAAGGTGATGCATGACTTAAGATAGGGATTTTCCCCTGATAGTGAGCATTCGACCAAGAGAATGGAGCAGATCGAGCAGAATGAAGATTAGTGCATCGCGGACCTATGGGAAGTGCAGGAACGGTTGGAGGGGCTCCATGCCAAGCTCGTCGCACCAGCAGAGTGACTCAGGATGAGTCACAATGGTTATGTTGGGGGCCTGTTGGGCATGGAATCCCCCCACAATGGGTTTTGGGGCTCAAAGCCCAAGTTTTGGTCAAAGATGGTCTAAAACTCCACAAATTGTGGGAGCGGAGTGCGAAGTGTACAATTGAGTCATAGGGTTGTCCACCCTAAACATTGTATTGTAACTTAGTGTAAAGTTTGCCTACCCATGGTCTGCGGACCATGGGATTGTATAAATAGAAAGAGGCTCTAAGTTGTAAAGGGAGTGCAGAAAAGAGAAATAGATGAATAGAGAAGGAATGGTTCGAGCTTGGAGTAGAGTTCTAAGTGTCTTAGGTTGTAGTAGTACGAAGAGGCTCTGCAGCTGAGTGCGCGGACCCCTACAGCTGAGTGCACAGGGCGGTGTCGGGTTTGTAAGCAACATTGAATATTAATAAAAGAGAATTCCTATGTATTTGTTGTGCATTATCTTCTTTATGTTTATATTCAGTTATGTATTGCGCGCACTGATATAATTGATATAGATGTTGTAATAACCATAAATCTCACACACACAAGTTAAGTAATTGGTTAATTAGCAAGGCTCATGGGTATTATTTGGGTCACGCCGTGAGTAGGGCTCTGCGGAATCTGCACCGAAGGTTGCGAAGGGATGACAAGTGCGTGTAGCGATAGGTTAGACCGCGGACCTCCAGAAGCCCATCAGACATCCCTAGGGTGCAGAAACTTGGTTCTATCACCCTCCCATACTACTTCGGATGAGACCTCAGTCCGTGCTCCGCAGACTGTTGCCGAAAGGTCCAGTAGTACCAAGATTTCTTGGCTAAATCACCTCTGAACCTGGGTCAGGCCCCACTAAGCCAACAAATATGATGTAAAAGAATATTGAATTAAGAAGAAGAAGAAGACAATCCTTTGGTGGTTTTTCTCCCGAAAGCGTTTCCAAGTAATATTTGGTGTCCTCGTGTGTTTTTGTTTCTCTCATGTTTTATATGACTTAATGTTCTATATGTTTATCATGCTTTATGCATGTGTTATCTATTGTGATGTATGTTGTTGGTTGTTAGTTAATGGTTCAACTAAATATTGTGAATAATTTGTAAAAAGTTGAAATTGGTTATCAAACAATTGGTATTAGAGTGAGGTTCCTTTGAGTGTAGCTTGACTACTGGAAGGAATATCTAGTAAAAAAAATCTCATGGATAATTAATGTGTGCCTCTGCTCAGTGTTACAAGCTATTAGGTATGGAAAGAAAAGGTGAGGTTTGAGTTGTCAACCTATGGATCTGATGTATGGAAGCTAGTGTGTGAATGTTATGGTAAATAGCCCCCTTCAAAGCAAATGCAGTAACAAAATTCACAAGAAAAATGTGTGATCTTCAACAATCTTCATAATTCTAATCTTGAGAAGGTAATGGATCTCAAATTGTCAAAGGACATATGGAACAAAATGCAGGTTTTGTATGATGAAGACATCAACAAAATCACTAGAGAAGGAGAAGAAGAAAAATGGATCTGAGAAGAAATATTCTTATTCCAATGAGGTCCATCCCCCTAATATGAATGCAAGTAAACATCGAGAGGAGAAATCAGAAAATGAAGGCATGGGAGAACCAGATGTGATGCAACATAGTAGATCTAAAGATAAGGATAATTGTGATATGTCTCTTAGTTGTGTATTATATTTTTCTAATTTTAGTCATGCTTATTCAAATAGTTAAGATGACAATGATTTTGATAGAATAATGGTCCTTGAAGCTAAGCTTGATTCAACCCTGGTTGTAATAGAAAAGCTAACTAATGAAGTTGAAAGGCTCAAGTATGAGAACAAAGATCATAAAATATTTTTGTATAATTTTGATGAGAAGGAGAATGATCTTAAAGAAGAAGTCATTGGCCTAATTAAAAAGTTAGAAGAAGTGAAAATAATTGAATATGTGACGAGAAATAAGCTAAAATAAAGAGAGTGTTGATGTGAAAAGCTTGAGGTTGAAGTTGTCTCAATGAGGAAGGAGCTAGAAAAGAAATACAATCAAATGAAGTTGGAGAAGAGTACTGAGACCTTCGAAAATATCCTTAGAAATCAAAGATAGCCCTTGGTAAAATATAGTCTTGGATTTCATAAGGGAGAATTCAATTCACAAACGTGTAGAAACAACATGGAAAAACCTAAAAAGTTTGTAGCATAAAATGGCAGCAACATGAGTAGTAAGAGAGGAAGCATGCAATAGAGTCAGGAGCTGAGAAATGAACCCAACAAGAATATTATTCACTCGTAGAGAAGAGTATAGCATATTTCAAAGGAGGAATAATAACCTCTTTGCTCCTTTGACATATGAAGTTAAATGTTACATCTTTCATAATTTTGGACATGTTGTAGCCAATTGTAGAAGAAGAATGTTCAGATCTTATCAGTAGAATATGAAACAGTTTGTGCAGAAAAAGAGATCATCATATTTAAGGTATATAATTTCATTCTATGTTTATTGATTTTTATGTAACATATTTTTCCACAAGGCAATTGATTACAGATCTCATACATAGATTGGAAGTATGATCATTAAAAAATAGAGATCTAATGTCCAAATAGGAGAAGATATGATCCTCTTGCTTCATATTTTGGTCATGTGAGATGCTATACTTGGGAAAATATTGTTCATATGGCTAGATATTTTAAGCTATATGGTTTCTCAAAGAAAATCAAGCAAAAATAAAAGCTCATCCAGAGTAGGCCTAGCAAAAAACTAGAGGAGAATGAATATGCGAGGAAGCAACCTACCAAAGTGTGGAAGAAGAAAGAGGAATAACATGTGAAGTGTGGTATCACTCTATGCATGCTTGAATAATATGAAAAATGGTACATATATGGAAGATGTTCCCATCATATTTCAATGGACCAGAGTAGATTCCTCTCCTTGAAGAAAACCAAAGGTAGCCATGCCATTCTTATAGATAATTCACCAGCTAAAGTGTTGGGAAAATTTAAGGCCAACCTTGATGATAATAGGACAAATGAAACTAATGTGTTGCTAGTTTAAGGACTTAAGCATAATATCTTGAGCGTGAGTTAGATGGTTGATAGAGGTAGAGAAGTCATCTTCAATTTCAGAGGATGCAACATCAGAAAAGAAGGCTCCAAGAGAGTGATTTCAAAAGGAATCAGAACCCCACACAATGTGTATGTGTTGAAGGGAAGATTATATAGAAGTAAAATATTAGAGAAAATATCTTCCTATTTATATTTTGAGTAAGAAAGGTTAGCTCTCACTGTAGTCCATTTCTACCTAGTGTATTTTCATAAAAGAGTATAGAAGAGTAATGTGGGGTGTATAGTCTCAGGTGGAACAAATGGAAACATCTTGAAGAAGTGATGAAAATAAGTTGAAGCAGAAGCATGGTGTGAATGAGAGCCTAAAGTCAATATCAGGTCCAAGGGATAAAAAAAAGGTTTGAAGGTACATGAGCTCAGGGGGAAATGTGGTTTCATATTATTTTTATGTTGCTTTCACTTCATTTTGTAGCAGATATATATATTGTTGCCATGAGTGAAAATAAATTGTTTCATCCATTTATGCATCTTTTAATGCAATGATTTATCCCTATATACCCATTGATGTATCCCTATACTTTCATTATTTATCCATGTATATCATTGTTATCATTGGTATGACTTTTTGTGAAGTTTCTTATTCAATAGGTGTAGCCTCTTGCATGTTGCAAGGTGGCATGAAGAAGAGTAGCCACATGGAGATATGATTGTATCCCTAGCACATGATTAAGGGGAGCATGAGCACATGTTCAACATTGTTGGCCTTGTTGTCATTAATGTTTCATTGTTTGCAAATGTGATAAGAATGAGCAACAATTTTGTTTAGTCTGTAATTCTTATTTTGCAAGTGTGTTGTAGCTGATCATACCTATCAAAACCTATTTTCAACGTGGTGTTCAAAGGGTGAGAGTGAAATCATATTGGGTTGCCCTTTTCCATTAATGTCAAAGGGGGATAATGAAACTAGCTATCCAATGGAGTATGAAGGCCAATGGAGAGTTAAACCGGTTGGTATTGTGGTTGTGGTGTTGAAATCAATGCCAAAGGGAAGATTCTTGGTAGCATGGTGTTAGCATTGATGTGAGTCAATTATGTGATGTGCATTAATTTTAATAGTTGTAGGTTTGAGAGTGCATCATTTTGATGATTGGTTATGGTGTTGCAGTTGGTTAGGGTGATGGTTACATGTGTAATGAAGAAAGTGTTGAAGTTTTCTACAGATATGGGTGGATAATTTTAAGCTTTCCCTAATTTTAGGAAACATAAGCAGATTCAATATGGAAAATTTATAGATGCAACTTTGGCTTCCCAGATTTCTAATGGGAAATCCCGAGAAAACGCAGACCAACACTAGATAAGTAGCATTTGCATCCTATAGGTTGCAAAAGGAAAACCATGACCTTTCTTAGTGTAATTGCCCAGGGTATTGGTTATGATCGAACTAATTTGATTTGGTCATCAAAGAGAATTATTTGGTTAGTATGCCTTAGTCCAACAAGTATATTTGGTCAGTATGCCTTAGTCCATTAAATTGATCTAGTCTAAAATGATTAGGTATTCATTTTATTGATTTGATCCAAACCGGTTGCTGGGTAAATTAGTTTAAATTTTTATGTTGTGGATAGATTAGACTTTAGACACAGTGCACAAAGGTGTCCTATTAATAATTAGATATGAAGTAGTAGAATACATGTTGAGAATGGTGTTCGAGTGAACATTGTTTTAGTTATTGTAGCTATTGAATATGTAATTTTTTAGGTCGATGGATCAAGTGTGCAATATGTTGTGTGTTTGAGATCGTAGTACCTTGAAAATAATTGATGTGTGACTATGCTTTGTTTGTGTAATCAAAAGGCACTTGTGTAAGGTAATTAAACAATATTTTGTTGAGTGATTATTGCATGGATGTATAGTGATTGGGGTCCAAGTGTAATGTGTGCAATCTATAATGCGATGGGGAAGTTCGACTAGCGAAAATAAGCATTGAATAATCCACTAGTGTGTAGGTGATTTGAAATCGATATGGCAGAGTATTGTTAGTGTGATTTAATGCCAGTGAGTGCAACTTGAGTGAGTAGATGTGATGGATTATAGATCAAAAGTGACGCTATAATGTGAGCACCATTTGTAACCAAAGACAATAATACGTTTGACAAAGTGGTGGTCTTATTATAGTGGAAAAAGTTACCTGGAGGTTGTTATTTATTGATTAACATTGTTGTTGTTGCAAGGGTTATTACAAAATATTTATATTGATGTTATGTTAATTTGGAAGCTCATGGACAAATTCCCTCCTTTCTATAGTCTTCCTCATCAAGAAATACCCCTCCTAGTCCTTGGAAGAGTTTAATTCAGTTAAGGAAAAATATATTTTTTGTTGGAAAATATGGAGACTAGTAGATTATAACTTATTTTCCTTATCATGATAATTACTTGTGATGGTAGTTGGTTCTTTATTACTTATTTAGTTTTGTTCTTCAAGAAATTACCAAAACAATGAAGATCACAAAGAGATAGAGTACACAAGATATAGGCTCCAAGCCAGGGAAAAACCCTTCCAAGGGGAAAACCCAGAAAATGTTTCTCTTATTCTTTAGATTATGCTAACAAAAGAGACTTCCAAGACCCAAAGACCAAATCAGACAAGCCCTCCAAGCCCCAATCCAACCCCCAACAAGATATTCCTTGAGGAAACTTTAGAAATTCAATATTTCTTCCTTTATGCTGCAACTTCGGCCCCTCCAACAAAATTTTGACCTCCTACAACTACTTCAGAATTTCAGCTTCCTGCAACTAGAAGCTTCACAAACCCTAGTGAGACAAGGAAAGAGATTATTTTATAGACTTAAACTTTTGCTTCACTTCTTCATCCTACCAACTACTCTTCTTCACCTTCATTATTGAAGAATGAACTTGCTTTAGATGAGTGACAAAATGAGTCGAGATTCACTCCTTTATATAACCTTTCCTGAATGTCAAATTCCCTCTCTTTAGGACGAACTGATCTTCTCCTTTGGATGACTTGGTCTTGTGATTATTCACGGATTTTTCTTGACAAAATAAATATTTTCCTTCATTATAATGATTCCAAATGGGACTATGACACATGACCAATATTATTATTTATTCTAGAAATACCTAGAAAGACCTAGAATACCTAAGAAAATGAAGAACATGATTTTAACTCAAACTTGAGTATGAAACCCATACTTCCAAAAATAAAATATAATTTAATTTTCTTTTTTTTATAAAGAATATAGAATTTCATGATTACTATTACATCATAATTAATATTGAACCTAGTTACAATCTTCAACACTACGTCTTAACTAGGAAGGTATTCTTGGTACAAGGAATCTCAATCTTGAAGCATTCTCATAAAAAGAGTCTGATTGATTAACCATATTTTCTCAACCATAATTACCATAACCAACATTATCCCTCAAGGCCTTATCTAGAAAAACTCATCTTTAATTATGACCATTATTCTAGGAGGCTTTATGTGAGCTTCCACACTACCTCTTAAAGCGCATATCCCATCTGGATGTATAGAAGGTATGCCCTTTTGGGACTATTCTTATCTTGGATTCTAAAACTTGGACCCTCAAAAAATATCAGTACTTTTCGACTACTCTTATCTTGGATTCCCTACCTCATCCTCAAAGAGCATCGATCATCAAATTTTTTCCCTAGATTCTCCAATCCATAAGAAGTTCAAGTCTAGATGCTTATCCAATCCTAAGGACTCCATTCTTTCTTCATGGCCTTCACTAAGACTTACGACTATTAGTCTTAGTCTATTTCCTAGCCCCATAAAGACAAGAACTATCCAATATCCCTTCCTCTCAATAAGGGAAGAGATATCCACTAAACCAAGCTTACCTCTCAGGTATTCAAGCTTCCGTTTCGGTAACATTTTATTCAGTATGTCTGCTACCTATTCATCTATAGATAGATGGTGCAGCTCCACGACCCCATCTCGTACCAAGATTCTGATGTAATGGTATTTTTTATTTATATGCTTTGTCTTAGCATGAAACATCGTGTCTTTCATCGATATTATGCAACTTTGATTGTTACAATGTATCCATGTAGGGCTAAGCGGTCCTTCAAACAATTCTGATAGAAACTTCCTGAGCCAAACTGCTTCCTGATAGACCTCACTTGCAGCAACATATTATGCTTTAGCACTACTCAAAGAAATTGTGTCTTTTTTTTCTACTCGTCCATGAGACCATGGAATATCCTAGGCCAAAGCATCCACCTATCATGATTCTTTCATCTGTCTCACTTCTACACTAATCTAAATATGTATAGCCCACAAGTTGGACTTCATTACCAATGTACCGAAGGCAGTGATATATAGTCCCACGTAAGTATCTTAGGATATTCTTGGCTACAATCTAATGATCTTGTTTTGGCTCCATTTGAAGCTGACTTAGGAAATTTACTGTAAAACAAATGTCTGATCTTGTGTTTACTAGATACATCAAGGACCCAATCAATTGTCTATAACAAGTAGGATCCATCAGGCTAGATTCTGAACTCCTCAACTTCTTTAAATTGGTCATCATAGGAGTCATCATAGGCTTGTAATATATCATGCCATGTTTTTGAAGCATCTTGATCACATACTTACCTTGACCAAGATATATCTCTCCTAGCATCTTCCATACTTCTAGTCCTAAATAATAATTTATAATCCCAAGATCCTTCATATCAAATTCAGTTGCTAACTGCTTCTTGCATTCTTATATCTAATTCTCTACACTTGTAACTAATATATCATTTACATACAATAGTATGACTATTTGTTTATCTTGGATCACCCTGACATATAGGTTAGGGTTTTCAGTTCTCTTGGTAAAACCATGTATCAATAGGTATGCATCCATTCTTGCAAATCTGAAGACATGAGTCTCCCTCTGATTTATTTTAAATCCTTGAGGTTTCTTAATATAAGCCTCCTCAACAATGGCCCCATTCAAGAAAGTTGTCTTGAAATCCATTTGATGGATGTTCCATCCTTTAGTAGCAACCAATAGAACCAATGATCTTATGGTTGTATACCTAGTTGTGGGAGCAAAGGTTTCTTCGTAATCAATTCCTTCTTTCTATGACAAGCCTATTGCTACAAACCTTGCTTTGTATTTGTCTATGCTCCCATCTACAACATGATTTACCTTGTAAATCCATTTTGAAGTGACTAAAGATTTGACACTTGGCCTAGGAACAATCTCCCAGACATCATTCTTCATTATGGACTGATATTCTTCCTACATAACATTCCTCCACTTTTAATTTTTAACTGAATTTTCATAGGAGGAAGGTTCTTCTTCAATAAGCCTTGTCATGTATCCAGCATATCCAAAATACCTCTTTGGTCTTTTACTTTCCCTAGAGGTACTTGATGTTGTATGTACTTCTACTTCTTAAAGAGTAGTTTTAAACCAAAAATGCCTATTTCGACTTTCTGGAATAATCACTTGTTGTATGGGTTCGCAAGGACCTTCAATGTTTCCTTGAGTAGATGTATGCTCTTGACAATCATTTTACCTATAGATATCCTCAAATATGGGTATCTCTTCTTCATCAGAGTCAGCCAAAACATTCCTTGATTTCTTGTATGTTATGTTCTCATCAAATATGACATCCCTCCTTACTTCAATTTCATGATCCTCCTTGATATAGATTCTATATGATTTTAATGAAGCACTATATCCAATAAATTTTCCCTTTAGGCTAGTAGGATCTAACTTCTTTCTCTTGTCCGTAGATATATGAATATATAAAGGACACCCAAATATTTGAAGATGATCTACACTTGGCTTCTTTCTTGTAATTGCTTCTTCTAGAGTCATGTTGTTAAAAAATCTTTGAGGAATTCAATTCTATAAGTAGATAGTTGACATTCATGCCTCTCCCCATAGGAATTCATGGATATTTAATCATGTAGCATATATCTAGAACATTCTTCAATAATTTTATTCTCCCTTCTTTCCACACCATTCTATTCAGGATTATAAGGAACAATGAGCACCCTCTTAATCCTTGCTTCCTTGCAGAAAGCTATTAATTCCTTGGAGGTGTATTCTCCACCATTATCGAACCCCAAAGTCTTGATATTTATCTCAACTAGGATTTCCACTTGATTTTTGAACTTCTGAAAATTTTTGAATATCTCATCCTCGTTCTAGAGAAGGTATGACCAAGTCTTCCTTGAGTAATCGTCAATGAAGGTCACATAATATTGATGCCCACTAAGAGACTTTACTGCCATATGTCCACAAACATATGAGTGTATGAGATCTAAAATTTCCTTATATATGGTGTCATTAATTACAAATGGTTTCTTTACATTCTTTCTTAAAGAAAATCCCTTAAAACTCCCTTAATGTTGTCAATTCTAGAGACAACCTCTAGATTGCGAAGAGACCAATGCCTAGTACATTTGAATTTGGTGCATCTCTGATAATTCTTAAAAGGATTTGAGACACCACTTACAATATTTATTACAAATAGAACTTACTTGGTTCAAACAACGTAGGAAAGACACAATCCATGAGTTCTTTATATATATATATATGAGGTGCACAATGATATAAAGTATAAATCAACGGAGGCTAAAATCACCCAAGGAGTTACAGATCATTTACTTTAATGTGAATGTGGTAGAAAAATAAATAACAGAAGTAACCCATCATATAGAGCTCAAAATATCGAGCATTCTACACTTATCTAGATTCATAAAGAAATGAAATCTATGTAATAGTAATGGATGCAAAAGAGTCACGGAACACATTTAAAGATTTAGCTTCCAAAAACTCATATAGGAATTTTTCATGAACATATTAACTCAAATGAATTTGTATAAAGAAGGAAACATGTCTGGAAGCTACATAACGTGAAATATGAGAAGAACATGAACATTTATGAAATTACAAAAGAGAGGAGACATACTATAATCCTGGAATGAAGGAATTACCATTGATATGCATTAATATTCTGAGTAACATATACATGAAAGAACCAAAATGTTCTAAAAAATAAAACAAAGTTTCTTTCCAAAATCATGAACCCCTTATTTGTTCATCAAAATCACATATGTAGATCTTTGTAGATAGAGGTAGGCCGTTAGAGCGATATTATTTCTTGATTCAATTCATTATGTCAAAAATATCTCAAGACTTCAGCCTGTGCACATGCACAACTATTTCAACTAAAATGTACTCAGTACAACTGATCAAAGTAAAAATAACATAAGAGTAGTCTAAAATGCCAAAGCTTAGCATGATTCGAAGACTTATCCAGGGAAAATGGATGATGAGGTTTGGTGAGGCACATGCGGAGGCCGAGGATGAACCATTCACACCATTGGTGGAATAGCAAACAATTCACATCTTTCACACAAGGCTTGAGGAGGTAGAGGAGCACCATTAAACTTCCTATAGTTAATATTCAGTTCAATCAAGCCTAAATAGTTGAGTCTACGATGAAAGAGACTTCTAACCATCCCAAGTAACTAAAATTCCTTTTTTAAGAAGTTCACTATAGTTGTCCCTTTCAGAGTAGTTGTTTTCTCATGGGAGGACCCTACCTTAATCTTTGCTTAAATGATTTTCTGATTATACTGCTCCTGTGGCAGCAGTTCTCTGTGAGACCCCCAAATATTAGGCAACCCAACCTGCAGGAGACTATCAAATTCTTCATTGATAATATCCACATCCTTCTTCAACTTGACAAGGCTCTACTCTGCTTTGACTCGGGCTTCTTGTTTTGAAATCACCCTAAAAATATCCATAGTTGCAGTGGTCCTATCTGTTATATCCATTGTGTTAGGTGTGGAGCATGATTTTTCAGAGGTCTTTGTTTCAGTCGGATGTATACTCCAGGACGTTTGTACACCCCTCCACAAGTTCCCCCCGTGGGGGTCTAGGGGCCAGCGGTCCCTTAGCGGGGGTTTGGGGGCAGCGCCC
>APFE031363012.1:13141-70295 GCA_000404065.3 Pinus taeda
CATATGTCTAAAAATAGACATAGTCTAAAAATAGACTTTGCGCCAAAAATAGCCCGCGGGCCCACTTAGTGAAGGCGACTTCTTTTCACTAAGCTCCATCATCTTGTTGCATTTTCAACAGTGGATGCAGTGGTGCAGGTGGTAATCTGGTTTTGCGATAAAAAATCTGACAAGCATGGCAACTTTTGACTGCAATTATGCAATCTTTGAATATAGTGGGCCAGAAGTAACCAACTCGTAAGATCTTTTGTGCAGTAGCGTAACCAGATAGATGCCCCTCACACGCACCTGAATGACAGTCATTCAAGGCAATTTTTAGCCTCCTCATGCGTGAGGCACCTTCGCAGAACTGTATCGACACCACGACAGTAAAGTGCATCACCGACGATCATGTAGTCTTTGGCTTGGTATTAAATATGCTACTGTTCAGAGCAAGAGGTATTAGGCCTAAAAGTTTGGGCTTGGAGATAGAACAGTATATCTCCGTACCACGGATCGCTTGACGATATCAGAAACAGAGTCTTATCCACGATTGATGCTTCAGATGTTAAATCGTTGAATGACGATGGGAGGTCACAAAGTAACTCCGCGAAGACGAGAGACTTCTTTGATTTGGATTTGGTGAATTCCAGATCAAACTCTTGCAAAATGGTTATCCATTTGGAATATTTGCCCCCTAGTAATTGACGCAACAGAATGTAGGTCATAGGGTTGCAATCTGAGGCAATGGTAGTTTTGTGAAAGAGAATATAGTGTCGAAATCTTTGTACTACTTGAACAGCTGCTAAAGCCAGATTCTTGACATAGGAGTACTTGCTTTCTGTATCATTTAGGTTGCGGCTTAAATAATATACAAGATGTTCTATTCCATTGTCTTCTTGTACTAAAACCATGGCAATGGTTGTATCTGTAGCGGAAAGATACAGGTTAAAGTCTTTTTGAAAGTCAGGAGCGTATATTAATGATGCTTTTACTAGGGAACCTTTTAAAGCATCAAAGGAAACTTGCGCAACCCAATCCCAGTGGAAGGGTACTCATTTTTTCAAAAGATGCGTATAACCTTTAGCGAGTTCGGCATAATGTGGAATGAACCTCCTCAAAAAGTTAGCTTTCCCTTGGAGTTTCTGAATCTGAAGCAAATTTGAAGGTGGAGGCATGTCAAGGATTGCTTGAACCTTAAATGGGTCGAGCCGAATTTCGTCCTTAGAAACTACGAAACCAAGTAATCGACTAGAACCAACACAAAACACACACTTGTGTGGATTGAGTCGTATCTTGTAGTGTCAACAATGTAGAAATATGGCTCTCAAGTGCTGCAGATGATCAGTCTGCTTTCGCGAGTGAGTTGGTAGGTCGTCGAGATACAGTTGAACGATGTGCTTGATGTCGTGGAAGGCGTAGTTCATTGCCGTCTGAAAATTTTCCCCTGTGTTCTTCGAACCGAAGGTAGTTTATGGTACGCGAATGTGCCACAGGGACATATAAATGTAGTCTTCAACTGGTCCTGTGGGTGGATATTGATTTGATTATATCTTGAAAATCCATCCATGAATTTAAAGATTTTGCATCCAGCACATTCATCAATTATCTGGTCGATGAAGGGTGTAGGGTAGTTGTTTTTTGGACACGCTTGATTTACATCCCTATAATCGACGCACACTCTAATTGTTCCTTGCTTTTTCATCATAGGAACAATGTTTGATACCCAATCAGTTAGAGGAATAGGGTAGATGAAACCAACATGCAGAAGTTTTTCAACTTCTGCCTTAATGGCATCAACTTTCTTTGGGTGAACAAGTTGAAGCCGTTGTGGTACCTGTTTGACATCTGGATACATCTTGATTTCATGTTCAATGATTCTCGAGTCAATGCCTGGCATTTCTTTATATGACCATGCAAAGACATCTCTAAATTCGCGAAAGAGAGGACAATATATTTCTAGTTTTGAAGGAGAACAAGATTTTCCAACATGAATATTCTCTACAACATTAGGTTTGGTCGAGATATTAATGGCGATAGTTTCTTCAATATTGGACAGATTTTTCTCGGAATCCACTGTATTTACAGTATTTGATAAAAATTCAAAACTGAAGGATGATTAAGGTCGCTTGAATAATCTTCATTGTTATCTTGAAGGTGGGAACGATGGTGGTAACCTTCCCACGTCATCTCTTCTATCATCATCGACTGAATGATTCCTTTGTCTATAGAATGTATACGAGACCAAGGATTGGAAGAGGTACCATACTCTAGAGACCTATCTATCCAAACACTCACTGAGTGTTGGTTTGGGTTTGCCACTCAGGCCCAAAAAATTGATTGCTACAAAGATTCTATGGGGCTTGGGGGTAACACCTCGCGATGATCCACACTATCAAAATGGTTATAGTTCTTCTTTATCTTAGACGATGTAGAAGAGGCCATATGACAGGTTTCCACTGTGGCCACTTCCGCTAGATTATTTGGAGGCGAGAGGGCAAAAGTACCCATTAAGGAAGGATCTTTTAGGAGACCTACTCCTACATTTTGAAGCGATTGAGAACTTCCATGGATCAATGGAATGCTTCTAGTAGCTTGTGAACTATTGGGGAAAAAGGTTAGTTGGTCAACGATTGTAATTCCACCTTGGAAGGGAAATGCAATATTTCTAAAATATGTTGACACCACAACAGCCATAACATAAATCCAGGGCCTTCCCAGCAAGATATTGTAGTCGAGGTTTCCATCAATGACTTCGACCTCAATTTCTACTGTCTTGCCCCCTAGTTCAACTTGCAAGTTACTTAATATCCCATATGGTGTGTATGTTCTTCCATTGAATGCTTTTAATGTCGTTGATGATCGGGACAAGGGTGGTGAACCTAAAGTTTTCTAGCAACTCATTGACATAATGCAGGTAGATGCCCCTTCATCAATGATTGTTTGATGAACAGTTTTATTGAGGGCTTTTACCTGTATAAGGAAAGTGAGTTGGGCCGGTAACTGAGGTTCGTATCCTTTATCATTGAAGGCCACAAAATTGGAATCCGTTGGATCACTCCCACCTATTACTGATAACAAAGCCTGCTTTTGAGAGGGGCAATTTTGCAGTACCTCAAGGGTCGACAGAGCAGATGGCGATTGAGCTAGATCCTCCACTATATATAATTCTCTGCTACTCGAGCACGAGGATTAAATGTCGATTTATGTACTACTCCCTTTAATAGCTTTATAGTTAATTCAGAAATGATGGGCGGAACAACTTCTGGTGAAGTTGTTGTCAAACTACTGGGTTGATTTGTAGCCTTGTTGTTCAACGACTGTGGATTCCCATAATCTTTGTTCCTTGTCGATATCAAAGCATCATTTTGCTGTTTTGAGATGGATAGCATAAGCACTTGTGATGTGGAAGCATGATCGATAGCAACCAGATTGGTTTTTGGGTTTGGAAACGGATCAGTGAACACCGTTGAGGTACTTGAAGTTTTTAAAAATTTCGCACCCTCAGCTCGATGTGGACATTTTTTTGTGAAATGCTCGTCGTTACATATGTAACATGGATAACGAGGTTTCTTTTGCCCAGTATGTTTTTCAGAAGATTTTTCAGGAGTTGATTTCTCGTGTTTCTTCTTATTATTTTTCCCTTTCTTTTTGCCCCCTGGTTTCTTTGGATCTTTGCCCTTGTTAGATGACACGACATTAACCTTCGAGGCAAGAGGTTTATCATTTGCTTTTTGACTAGAAACTACAAGGGCTTTACCAGATGGAGCCTTTGCGGTTTGCGTGCTTGAGGTACCGATCACGCCATCCCCGGCGTGAGAGTCCCTGTTCGATTTAGGAGGGGGAGGAACAAAAAATTCTGGTTTGGGAGCGTCAGGGATTTTGTTATAGAGTGTACTAGACTGAGTATAGATCAAGTCTAAATATTGGGCACGAGCAATGACTTGCTCTTCAGTGACAACTCCTCCTTTTCCCATGTCCTCAGTTATAGATGGTAATAAAGACTTAATAAACCACTAAGCTAAAAGTTGATTAGGAACATACGTCTTTACCATTCGTCGACGACGTCGCCACTCATGAATATGATCAGATATGTGAGTGGTTGTTGTCTGTTTAAAGTTGGTAAGGAGTTCGGTCCCCGTTTTGTACCTTATGGATAGCTGAAGGTGGGTTAGAAAAGTAGTGGCAAGGGTGCTGAAGTTATCAAATGAAGCTCTAGGCGATTCAATATACCATTTCGCTACTGGACCAATTAGCGTTCTCTGAAAAAGGCGAAGCCTAATTGAATCATCATTTAGGGTGTTAGACGAGCACCACAAATGAAAAGTCATTACGTGATTCGATGGATCTTCACCTGGATTTCCATTGAATTTAGGAATATCAGATGGAAGTTTATGAGGAATCGCTGGCCACCAAGGGGCATATGTAATTGGATCATTTGTTAGTCGGTTCAAATCTGTAATTCTAGAGTTGCTACAAAAGGCAACTGTTGATTCAGGTTAGGTGAAGCATACCCAGGATAAGATGGAATCACCTGAGCAGGTCTTTGCATACCAGCATAATGTATCTGATGCTGGTAACTTTGATAAGGTTGTTGGACATAACTAGTATAATATGGTTGTTGATAACTGTTTTAAAAATGTGGTTGTCCATTACCTACAAAGCCTTGTTGCTCAGGTCCTCGGTAGGTTTGCTAGAATTGTAGTTGTTGGTATTGCACCAGCCATGGTTGTTGGACCATTTGCTGTTGCCTAATACTGGAAGATTGACCAAGATGTGGGGTGATAATACCCGTTTGACCTTGAGTCGTTCCAGGTATGGATGCACTAACCTAAGGTTGTGATTGAGCCGTAGAGACAAGAAGTTGTTGTATTGCAACTTGAGAGACTTGAGGTTGACATACAAAAGGCAGTGCTTGTATTTGTGACACAATCACAATAGCAGGTGTAGTGGGAATATTCGACATAGGTTGGATTGGTTGCATTGAATATGCAACCCTTGGTTGTTGAGCTAGTATTGGTACCCAACCGCTGGATGTAATTCCAGTTTGACCTGAATTTTGTTGTGAATTCTCATATGGTTGTTTCCCGGGAGGGAACAATGAAAAAGCATATTGCCCTCCATATGGCGGCAGTCCAGTGTTCAAAGGATATATTGGTCTTTGAAGACTAGTCTGCCCAAATTGATACTGGCATGTGGGATCAATTTTCCAAGTTTCAACATAAGAAATACCAGATGGGATTACGGATGAACAAATAGGAACATACCATGTCGTCGAAACAGTCCTTGAGTGGACTTCAGCGAGTGATTGATAACTAGTTGGGATAGATGATATACCAACAAACATTGTAGGAATGGCAACAGGAAGCTCCGCTGTAGCTGTATCAGATGATACAATCCTAGATGTTGATGGTTGCTCGGACATGTTTAGTCTATCCAAAATATTTCCTAGGTATAGAAGTGTCTACCGTTACATTAGGATCAGTTCCAATGTCCTCTTGTAATTGCAGAACTTTTTCTATAAACGCAGTTGTACCAGAAATGATTGGAGTAACTGTAATCTCTAACGATGTTGAAATACAAGTTTCAAATAAATCAGGACTCAGTTAAACGAGACTGTTTTGCTCGGAATGGCTTCATTTCCGGAATCAAAGACGGTTGACTCGCTAGTCTCCACGAACGATGGGGTTTTGATTGAATTTCTTCCACGATTGCGGATTACTTGATCAACTCAAAATTAAAGGAAAAATGTTGTTATTCCGAATTTAATAAATTTTAATGACTATTTGACACAACTTTTCTTTTTCAATTTTTAAGAGTCAAGAAAAAGCTAAAGATGACTTTAGTCCGCTTCGATTTTTAATGATCCTGAAGTGACAAGTGCTTAGATGGACCTTTTCTTTTAAGGAGTCGAAAAGGAATGAAAGTGACTACTGTAGAGATTTAGATAGAGGACCAAACCAATCGCAAAACTGCAATATAAACCTTGGTGGTAAATTAAAGAGAAATTACCAAGGACTTATATACGACAGTCAATCTTCCCGAATGCTGTGTTCAGTGCATTGTGATCGATAGGGCAGCAGACACAACTTCCTATGGATAAATGATATAAGCCTGTTGTGGTCTCCCAATATATACTCGATGGTACGGGGAGCACAAGTCCGTGCTAGAACTTGTCGTATCAAAGAGGAGGAATCACCCAACCTTCGATGAAAACAATAGTTACTAGATTTTACGACGCTGGAATACATCTCTAGCTTAGACCTCTAAATGTGTTGCGTTAGGTTCCAAAGCGTTGTTAAGTTCATTGAAATTTATTTTAGAGTTGATCTTGCTTAGAATTTTTCCTTTCAATGGTTCACCGCGTGATGTAGATGTAAAATTCCTAAATGCAATCTACAATGATAAACAATCGTTGTTTATTTTTAGCAATGAAAATCCTAGCTACTAAAGAAAGAAGATTACGATTCTTTCAAACAAAGAGCAAAAAGCACACACTAAATGCAGTTTTCCTAAATCATCTTTCACACACAGTCTAAATTCAAATGCAAATGGATGTATTTGTTTTTCGTTCCCTTAATGTGAGGAATGCCAAAAAAGAGAACTAAGTATAGATTTGAAATATTTCACTCAAACAGACATTTCGACAATTACTTTTCAAAATGGAAAGGAAGACTAAACGACACTTTTCAATTTCGAATAGAAAATGCTTTTGACACTTCAAATAACAACAAATAAAATCAAATACAAATCAAAAAGTTCAATCGACTACCTAGAGAAGGAAGACTCAACGACACTTCTCTTTTCGACACAAAAACGACAGTTACGACACTTTTTGCAAGAAAACGACTGATCGATTTAAGTAACTTTTCGGAAAAGGATTGTAAATGATGGACAAATACATAAAGACATTTACTAATCCTTATCAATGGAGGCTGAACAATGTAATGCAAGTAGGCTTCAACAATGAGATACTGTTCATAAGCAACAAAAAACAACTAAACATAGCTGAAAACAAAGACAAAAAACCCCAAATTTCAAGGAGAGAAA
Organism: Pinus taeda; assembly: GCA_000404065.3. Taxonomy (NCBI): domain Eukaryota; kingdom Viridiplantae; phylum Streptophyta; class Pinopsida; order Pinales; family Pinaceae; genus Pinus; species Pinus taeda. The sequence goes on from APFE031363012.1 coordinate 20,171, forward strand.
TAGGATTACTTAGTCATTACACCTGTGCTTCACAGAAACAGGGATGCATCGCACCTGCTACAGTTAGGAAGTGCGATGCATATTGGTTCATAGTGACAGATAGTGCGATGGGCCAGGGAGCGCAACTGAGATGGGTTTTGGCTCAAATTTGCAACTGATTTCAGTGGGTTAAGCTGAACTATGATGGACAATAAAGAGCAAAGTACAGGGGTATGATCTTGGGAGGTTACTAAGCTACCAAAAGGGCATCTAGAATGCTTGTAAGTCAGATGTTCAGTTCATAAACTAAATCAGAGATTGACTGAAGCAACATTCATCTACTTTGCAATTGCAGAGCAAGAGCAGTTTGAAGGCTATCTGGCTAACTTTAGGCCCCGTCTATCGTTTATAAAGCAAACTTAAACGATCAAACAAACAAACTATTTGCTCCCCAACGGAGTTGCCATTTTGTTTTTGGGAAAACTAGTGTCTTTTCGATCTGCTAGCCCTCTAGGATTGCCAGCTATCCTAGAAACAAACAATCAAAGTAATTTGGGATTTCCTCTATTTATGATAGATAAGGGAGAGGCAAAGGAACCAACCTGGATCTTCCGCTTGACTCCTTGCTTGAAATCCCTCCCCCTTGACAGAGCTTGCAACTCCTCTCCTACTTATCCCGCTTAGAGAATACCTGTAGAGACAAAGTAACAAAGCACCATCAAAGCATCTCGATCTATTATATCATAAGCATTGAAGAATTAGAAATACAATGAACATACAATGGCATTCACAAATAACAACATTCACAAATACACGATTGTATGGAGGAAAACTCAAAGAACTTTATTAATAATAGAAGAGAGGATTACAACCCAGCTGTCTGATCTAGCATCATCCTCCCAGCATCAAAGCCCTCTTCACCTCGTAAAAAGCAAGATCACCCAACAATACAATGTTCATTCTCAAATACAAACTATTAGCACTTCCTTACAAATTACAAAATTCCAGCCCCTAGATCTCTCAGATGAGGGATCCATTTATAGATGTCTGCAAGGGTGCGAGTCACCTCTGGGTTTTTGATTAGTGTCATTCCACTTGTTGTTCTTGGTTCCACTTAGAGATTTCTTGGATCTCTTACTCATCCCTGGGCGAATTCAGAGAGGCAAGTGTCATGGGAGAAGTTTCTAGAATATTCCATGAGCATCCACTTAGAAAATTGTCTCAGACATTTGTCATTCTCGCTCATCGCACCCCATAGAAGGCCTCTTCAGTATGCATCGCACCTGGCTAGTGTAGGAGTCAGTATGCATCGCACCTTGACAGTGGAGCAGTCAGTATAGTCCAATTTTGGCTAGTTCTGAGTGGTTTTTTAGGTGGAACTTCTGGGGAATGATGTAATCAATTGACCATGATCCTTTAGGGTATGAAACAACACTTTTAGGGGTTAAAGAGCCCTTGTTTTATCGACATATAAGATTGGGGTTGCAGTTCCCAAATATGTCTATAACACCCTCCTAGGATTGAGTGCACTTCAAACACTCAGTGAAAAAACACACTTCATAAGAATAAGGACCATTTGAGCGCACTTCAGAAGGACAAGGATCTCTCCCTTTAAAAACGCACTTCAGAATAATGAAGCACACTTCAAAACAACGAATTGCACTTCAGAACAATGAAGCACACTTTAGAACAATGAAGCACACTTCGGAACAACGAAGTGCACTTCGGAAAAACAAAGCACACTTGAGAACAACAAGGCACACTTCATAAAAGCAGGAATCCTCTGTCTCTTAAAAAACACATGGTGTAGTCTTGAAGCATGAGCGCATAGCACAATCTTGAAGCATGAAGCCATCATCCTTCCCTCTTGCCTTAAAGCGCGTGGCACAATCTTGAAGTAGAAGCGCATGGCACAATCACAAAGCTCGAAGCCTTCATCCTTCCCTCTTCCCTTAGAGCACACAGCACAATCACGAAGCCTGAAGCCTTCATCCATTCCTTCTTCCCTTAGAGCGCATGGCATAGTAATGAAGCATGAAGCCTTCATTTGAGTGCACTCCTTTGACTCAAAGAACTACGCCCTCCTTGAGTGCATTAGCGCACCCTAAACCAAAAGACGATTTCTCCTTCATGCTTCGACTATGCGCCTTGTGCCCTCCTAGTTCCTCTTGAGTGCACTAGCGTAATGGGAAGGCTCGAATCTTGACCCCTTTGTTCCTTCGTTGTGCGCCATTGCACCCTCCTTAGTCCCTTTGAGCACATGAGTGAACCCCAAACCCACAAATGTCTTCCCTCGTGCTTCAGACCTATGTCCTGTGCCCTTGAGCTCTCTCTCTCTCTCTTACTTGAGTGCATAAGCGCCCCTTGAAACCTTAAGCTTGGACCAAGATAGAAAGAAGATATTGCATGATGACTCAGAGGACTCCAAAGCTCATCCAAGACCCTTTGGAGGGTGAAGATATGCAACAAAGTGGGTCGTTCATGAAGATGAAGCATATGTTAGATCTACCATCAAGAATGCAAGATGAAGCAACATGGAAGACAACTTGGCATTGCCACCTCATTGTGAAGTCCATGTCACCATTGTGAAGTTGTAACTTGTAGAAGTGTCATGATAATAGTCAATGTGTCATGCCACATCATCAGTGGCATGTAATTATGTATTCTCAAGAAAATGGCAAAATGTAATGTGTGGAAGTCCAAGAGCATATGTGGAACATGAAGAGTCACATAGTCATATATGGACAAAAGAGTTGTTTAGAAGTCCAAAGAACATATTAGAAGTCCAAGAGTCACGAGGGTAGTCCAAGAATCAAGGGGAGAGGAAAGGTCACTCCTCTTGTTATAAAAGAAACCTCATAACTCAAGCAAAAGGCTTTTGGAGGCTTAAACTTTGGAGAGCTAGTGTTAACTTCTCTACTTGGCATAGGAGAGAAATCTATTCTTTGGAGAAGCAAGAAGCGACTTAACGTTCCACTACTAGAACTAATGTCTCATCATTGTAATTGTGTACTTGGATATTTCACCTAATTAAAATTCAATGGGCCAACACATTTTCATGCATGTATTGATCTAGGTGGATATTGGTGGCCACACACCTATTCCACTTGGACCCCCACTGTTGTTTCTTTTCAGTTTCCTTAATTGTGGCACAACTTACTATTTTTGGCAGTTTTTCGAGTCCTAAACTTCTAGAGCCGTTTTGAAGGACTAAAAGATGTTTCTAGGGAAAATGGAGAAGCCTAAAACATCCCAAATTGGTTTGTTAGTTTGTTTTCAATCTCCTCTTTGAGAACTTCAAAACGAGGTATTATGAAAGCCAAACGAAGATTGTATGCCAGAGTCACAACCCCAGGAAGTTGATGTACCAATTTACCCAAACGGAGCCCATAGTTTTGGCGCTTCATCTCTCAGGGTTAAGTTTTTGGATGTTTAAGGTTTTCCATTGTTTCTCGATAATAAATAGGCCTTTGAGTCTCATGTAACACAGTTCAGAGGCATGCAACAGCCACATCTCTTCTTAGAGATAAGCTAACATCGCCCGATCTAATTTATTTCCATTCTGTTTGTAAACATATTTTAGTTTTTGATATTAATGAAGTGAAGTGCTATTTTTGCTGCATGTTTGTATTTATGGTTATATCTTTAATTTGTTGCATTCTTGTTTAAGTTCGAGTAAGTGGTATCAGGGCGGTCTTCTCTTTCTCTGTTTTTCTTTGCATGTCTCCAACGAGGTCAGAATATAAGGAGTTAGGGATCGAGCTGGTCAAACCTTTGCAAGACCAACCTCACAAATCCTGACGGCCTCCCATGGTAGAAGAGAAGAAAGATGAGGGGGCCAGAGATCCTTTCAAAATCTTGCTCGAAGAAGCCCTCGAGTGATAGAGGAATGCGATGATGGACAACTTTGCCCAAATCCTTTAGAGGCTACCCAAAGGCGACGCATCTTCTTCCAGTAGCCACTTTGGAAGCACCACACCCTTTAAGGTACAAGTTAACTTTGACATCCCCATATTTGAAGGCCAGATAGATTTGGACGCTATAGATAAATGGTTAAATATGCTAGAAGGATATTTTTATGTTCATGATTTTTCCAACCGCGAAAAGATTACTTTTGCACTTCTCAAAGTCGCCCTGAACGTCAAGGACTGGTGGGAAACCTACTATGAGAAGAAGGGCAAAAGGCCACCCTCACTATTTTTAGCCGTATCCACTTGGAATTCGTTTCTGGATGCCATCAAGGAGTAGCACTACCCTGTCAGGAGCTATGACGATAAATACATAAAGTGGACCATGTTGTAGTAGGGAAGGGACTAAGACGTGCCAAAAGTTACCCATTTTTTTCATAACCTTCGCATGAAGTTGCTTATCAAGGATTTTGAGTGACATTTGGTACTCAAGCACCGCGATTTCCTACATAGATACATCTAGGACAAGATGGAGTTCCTAGACATCTCCTCGCTCGGCACGACGTACTGATACACTTTCAAGATTGAGCAAAAGTTTAAACAGAAGAAGCGAGATTTTGGATCTACGAATCCAAAGCAAGGGAAAGGCGCCCCCAAAACACAGAACAAAGGAAAAAGCCAAGGCGAAGTGACACATGACAACTCACTGAAGCCGTAAGCAAAGAACAACACCATGAAGACAAAAAGGACACGGGAAAATGGTGTGAGTTCCATAAGAGCTCCACTCACAACACAAGTGCGTGTTGGGCCAAACGGTCCCTGGTGGCCGAGCTGAAGGCTTTCGAATCAGATGCATGTTCCGAATTTGAGTCAGAAACCAACTAGGGGAATGACTAAGGGAAGCAAATCATTGACACGGAGCCCAGTGCCACCGCTACCACCAACAAGATCAGAAAATGAGCGTGAAGATCCAGAGGAGGGTGAACGCCTCTTCCACTCACAAATGTGGGTAAAGGGTTCTATGGTATAGTTCATTGTTGACAACGGGAGCTAAAAGAACCTCATTTCAACAGAGATTGTGAAGCGGCTGGGTCTACTGACTTCAGCACATCCACAACGTACACCATTAGGTGGCTTCACCAAGGATGAGATCTCTGCGTTAGCCAATAGTGTCGCTTTACTTACAACATCAAGCTCTTCACAGATGAGGTACTATGTGATGTTGTTCCTCTTGAAGTTTGTGATGTATTATTAGGACAACCATACTTGTGGAAGTGAAATGTTGTATATGAGTCTAGACCTTGCTCTGTGATTATTACTTTGGGCAATAAGTTGTACAAGATACTAGAGGTAGCCCCGCTTACCACCATCTCTTTGATCTGCAAAGAAATGTATTAAGAACATTTCACAAACCAAGAAATTTGTTTTCCTTATGATTCGCCCTCAGGGAAAGATGAAGATTGTGGCCACGACTTCCAAACATGGATCCTACGCATGGCAGCAACAGATGGACAAGGTTGTAGAGTAGTACAGGGACATCTTCACCTCACCTGTAGGGGTACCTCTACACTGTTAGGTCAAGCACTCCATCGATCTGACCTTGGGCCTACCGCTACCCGATGGACCGATATATTGAGGCTCTGTTATGGAGAATGATGAAATCAAGAAGCAGATTCAGGAGCCATTGCAAAAAGGGCACATCAGGCCAAGTTCATAATCCTGCGGGAGCCCAATCGTGTTGGTATAGAAGAAGGACATGACCCAGAGACTCTGTATTGACTATTGGGTGTGGGCACTGAAAAATATCACTGTCCAGAATAGGTACCCAATCCCACAGATTGATGACCTTCTAGACCAACTCAAGGGGGCCAAATATTTCAACAAGATTGACTTGAAGTCGGATTATCAGCTGGTTCCTATTAAACCCTCTGATGTGTGGAAGACTGCCTTCAAATCCAAGGAGGGCCTTTTCGAATGGTTGGTCATGCCTTTTGGGTTGACAAATGCCCCCACAACCTTCATGAAATTGATGAACGACATCTTGTGACCCTTCACCAACAAATTCGTGGTGGTGTATTTAGATGACATCTTGATCTTCACCCAGAGTTGGGAATAACACCTCCACCATATTCGACAGGTCTGCCAGACCTTGTGATAACACAATATGTGTGCCAATTTGTAGAAATTTACTTTTGGCATGACCTAGGTTCAATATCTGGGGTACATCATTGACGAGCAAGGTATAAATGTGGACCTAGCCAAGATACAAATCATTCGGGATTGGCCGGCCCCAACCACTCTAACAGAGCTTTGCAACTTTTTGGGTCTTGCCAATTTCTATCACAGATTCGTGTTGGGGTTCTTTCATATCACTAGACCTTTGAGCCAAGTCACCAAGGGAGGAGCGAAAGAAAATTTCTCTTGGTATGAATCCCAACATAAGGTGTTTTCCGAGTTGAAGCATCGTGTCTACTCTGCACCAGTGCTCACATTACTAGACCTGCAACAACCATTTGAGATCGAGACAGATGCCTCTGACTTTGCTATTGGTGCAATTCTTACCCAGAAGGGGCATCTAGTGGTAGATCACAGTGAGACACTTTTAGACACGTCTAAAATTATCCCACATATGACAAAGAGATGTATTCCATTGTGCAGTCTTGCTGACAATGGAAGTGTTAGCTCTGCTATGTAACTCTGATTTTCTAAGGTCAAAGAGGATCATGGTCCGTTTGGTTATGATCGAAGGGAGGCTCTCATTGTTTGTTGTTTCCTTTCTTCCTTCATCTCACTCTTCTCTAAACCCTCCTCATTCCTTGAATAAGCCTTCCAAAACCCAACAAAGCCCCTTTTTGGCCTTAAACCCCGAGCGCAAAATCACAAACCCACCATAGAACCTCACCCATCTGACCTCGCGCACTCATAAACCCCTCGCTGAATCCTCGCCATTGATCAATCCCTACTATCTAACGGCTTTCGTTGCACCCGATAAAGGCGACCTGCTCCAAAGATCACCACCGTTATATCATCTTCGCCGACATCTGATGGCATTCGCTTTGATTGTGCCTGCAATATGATCGAACGTTAGCACATGATGAGAGCGGTTTTTCTCTCTCATCCGTCGCTACGTGTCGATCGCTGAGTGGAATCGCACGACTCTGTCTTTTTACCACTTAACGCCCAAAAGAGGTGCATTGAATACCTTTACCGCCTGGCAAAACCGCTCCTGCTCGATAAACGACCGTGCAGCTCCATAGCCTGATTACCGTCCGATCTGTCCACTGAAGATCTAATGGCCCAAATTCACCCTGCTCTTGCCTTGGCTGATTGCCTCTGTCAAGTCATCTCCGCCATCTGTTTCCTCAATCCAATGGTCACCCTTCCCTCTCATCCAAACTGCCCATTTTCCATGCATTCCACATCCTTGACTAATCCGTTGCCCGAAGAAGGAGATAACCAGTTTGCTAGTACCAATCACAATCAGTGCCCAACCGCCATATTTAACAGAAAGAATGGCTGAGGGGAGAAAAGGAAAAGCACAACTCTGTAACTGAATTCATCAAGTTATGGACTCCACAGGTACGAGCACTCCAATAACCAAAAAGGGACAACACTGCACCTGAGCAGATCAGATTCACTCATTGAAGCAAGCAAACACGTTCAGAGACTCCATCAGACAGTTAAATGCAGTTGGTGGTCAATTACGACCCCTCCATACCTAAATGGCTAAGTACCATGGTAATGTAAATCTATAAATACCCAGAAGCAGGATGTAATCATGGTTGGCGTTTGATGTAAGGTTCAACTTCTGGAGACTGTAGATATTTTGCCACTTGCAGCGTCTCTTCTTCATTTTCAGCTAATACAAGCTTCTTTTGCTGTTAATTGCTCACTTTCCATTTCCCTCTGTTCCAAGCTTGTGCCTGATATGCTGTGTTCTTGATCTTTTGAGGTTTAGCACTAGATAAGTATCATCTTATCTCTGTGTTAGATTGTTGATTGCATCACTGAATAAGTTACTCAGGTTTCTTTCTATCTAGTGCAAGAGAGTTGTCATCCTGTCTGTGCATTAGTAGAATAGATTTTCAGGTTTCTTTACTAGTCGCAACTGGCCATCACATGGTCTTGTGCATTTGCTGGTGTGGTTAGTATTCTCCATATTCACCTAATACCTCAAACTGTGAGCATTGGTGGTATAAAGCCTTGTATTGTGAGGGTGTTCACGCATGTCTGGAGTGAAACAAAGTAGAAGTGGTTATCTGGCTTGAACCAAACCATCATCCCTTCCATTAAACCTGCAACAATAGTTGAATTTATATGTTACCAGGCATCTCCGAGCTACAACCTAGGATAGTTTCTTGGAATCCTAACAAAATTGGCGCCGTTGTCAGGGAGAGGAGATTGAAGCTCAGCTTCCCTGGGAGAACGACACAGATCCAACTCTGATGATAGACAAAGCCTGGACACATTATTGCTTGTAATCATCTATCTGGCGACTCTATTGGAGGCTGAACCTATTGGCGACTCCACATTACAATTTTGGCTGAGTTTGTGATACATACTCAGATAAATCCTCAGAAATCACCAACTAACCCAGTGCCTGACCTTGAGAAGATTGTCAAGCAGAGAAAGACATCACAAAAAGGAGCATTAGGATTAGGTAAGCCTAAACAATCTTATGTATCTATGCAAGAAAGGCTTGTAATTGAGCATGTACATGTTGAAAATATAGAGCCTAGCACTATCATTGAAAAAAGATCCCTAGAGATTCATAAAGCTCCTTGTTCAATATCTTCCCCTTTGGATCTTAGTCCAAAGAAAACATCCCCTATAGTCCATCAGTTTCCTTCAGCCCTGTCATTCGTTTCTCAGCTCCCTACCTTCCAAACTGCCAATACCTTTCCATCTACCCCAGTTATGGTAGGCCAGTAAGCACCCACCAAAATGGAAAGAATCATAGCTGTTAGGTATGGACCCCTTGTCTTGCCCGTTCCTTTGAATGCCATGCCTACATGGGAATATCAGAAATACATGCCTAAGTTCACTGGTACAGAGGGAGTAACAGCTGAAGAACACCTTGATTCTTTTTATAGCTATGCTGATAACCTAGATATTAGTGAAGATGATGTGTGGATGAGAGTATTTTTCCAAAGCCTTGATGGGGAGGCTAGAAAGTGGTTCAGAGAACTGACCCCTAGGTCTATAGCAGACATTGAAGTATTAGATGATGTGTTTTTAAAGCATTGGGGAGATAAGAAAGACCTACTATATTACCATACTGAGTTTGGCAACCTCAAGAGGGAAAATGGGGAGTCATTGTCTGATTTCAATAAAAGATTCAATCGTATGTATAGAAAGATACCGGCTGAAGTGAAGCCTACCCCCACCTCTGCAAAACTCACCTATGCCAATGCCTTTCATTTTGATTTCTGCTTGCTATTAAGAGAAAGAAGATGTGCCACTCTAGTTGAAATGCAGGATGCAACCTTGGAGGTGGAATCCAATATCATGGCTGCAAAGAAACTCAAAGGTCATGCTGATAGAAGAAGGCAGAGAGGTGAGGCTTCTTCTTCCCCTACTTCATCTTCAGAACCCAAATTGGATAAAATGACAAAATGATAGAGTCATTGGCTGTTGAGATATCCAAACTGAAGGTTGAACATAGTTGTGGGAAAGCAAGGTTGCCTAATACATTTGCTCCTAGAAATCCAAATCCATTCAGAAGAGCAAATGAACAATTGCAGATCATTTAGAGGGGAAAAGAGGCCAGTGAAGAACAAAGGGTTAAGGCTCCTTTCCAGAATGTAGTCATGGAGGAGGAGCATCATGATGATGAGGATGAGATTCACTATATGGAGGACAAGGGTAGTTCTTCCTTTTTGACGTTGGTTGCCTACGAAGAGTCATTACTCAAGGACCGGACCAGTCAAGAGTGGGATAGAGAAGCTGTTCTACAGACTGAAGACCATCAAAGATATAACTTGAGGTCAAGAACGAGTAATGTCAAATAGAATCCTGCCCAAAGAGCTGCTGTTACCATAGAGAAGCAGGTCAGCAATCAGAGGAAACCAACAGCTGATCCCATTATCCTCAAAACACCAGCTAGGGAGGTAAGAGGCCCTAACAAGTCCCCTTCCCCTTTCAGTTTTGAATCAAAAGTCTAGAAGTTAAAAATATCTGTACCCCTGATAGAACTTGTAAAGAGTGAGGCCTTTAGGAAGCCCATCCTTGATGCCCTTGAGCTGAAAGCCACACAAGCACCCAATGACTATGTGAATTTACAAGATGATAAGCCTGCAATTGTGCTGAGACCAATGATCGAACCCGCTGATAAAAATTCCCCATCATTTTATGTCTCTTTGACCAATCATGACAAAGTCCTCCACAAGTGTTTGCAAGACACAGACTCCAACCATAATCTGATGCCCAAAGCTGTCATAGAAGAGTTAGGCCTTGACATCACCAAACCCTATCATGATTTATTCTCTTTTGATTCAAGAAAGGTGAAATGTCTGGGGTTAATCAAAGACTTAGTTATCACCCTAGCTCAGCTGCCCATGAAGAGCATGATGATGGATATTGTGGTAGCAGATATCCCCCCGAAGTTTGCTATGCTACTTTCCAGAGGGTGGATTGAGAGGTTGGGTGGGACATTGCAAAATGACTTATCTTATGCCACTATCCTAGTTTTTGGAGGAGAAAGCAGAAGACTATATAGGGAAGCCCAGCTAGCCTATATCATCATTGATGAGAAGAACCCCACTAATCATCCCATTTACGCCGTGGACACTGATTTTGGAGCATGCATTCTCTAAATTGAATAATCCCAGAGGGCCTCGGTGCAGATCAAGAAACCAATATTCCAGGTCAATGAAGAGGAATGGACACAAGTTTGGGATATGTTCTTTAATGGAACATGTTCAAAAGAAACTGGAGCAGGAGTGGTGCTGGTGTCTCCAAAACAAGAAAGCATACATCTGTCTTTTAAGCTAACTTTTCAGGTCACCAACAACATAGCAGAGTATGAGGCTCTGATATTGGGCTTAAACGCTGCCAAAGACAGAGGGATCAAAGACATAAAGGTGTTTGGAGATGCTGATCTCATCATTCAACAAGTGAACAAAACATTTCAAGCAAGGCACCCAAGGCTGAAAGCATACAGAGATGAGGTATGGAGACTCAAAGATTCTTTTAATAGTTTTTGTATCTCATATATTCCTAGAGTAAAAAATCAGCTCGTTGATTCCCTTGCTATGTCTGCTAACATGTTCATCCCTCCTATGCCCCCTAGATTGGCCTATGAGGTCTAGGTAAAATATAGACCATCCTTGCCTGATAATGTCTAGCATTGGAAGGTCTTTGAGGATGATGACGAAGTAAACATGTTTTTGCAAGTCATTGATGAATTCTCTGAAATGCAAATTGATCAAGAGAATAAAACCTTGGAAGGAAGTCCCCAACCCTAGCTAAAGAACAGAATTGGCCAAGACAGTATTGTTCAACTGCCTAGCAATCATATACCTAACGGTCTAGTGCCTCTAGAGAAGCTGTTTGAATATAATGATGTGCCTCATAAGATTTCCCAAAAAGAAGATCAATCTACAGTCCATAGGCACAACATAGGGAGTCCAGATCATCCAAAATATATAAATCTGTCCACCCATTTGTCTGCTGCCCAAAGTTCTGAATAATTCACCTTGATGAAGCAATTTGCTGATGTCTTTGCCTGGGAATACAATGACCTCAAAACTTATGACAAAAAGATCATCCAACATAAGATCCCATTAGAAAAGTCACCATTCCTTTAAGGAAGAAGCTGAGACCCATAAATCCTCTTCTCCTTTCCCTGATTGACAAAGAAATCAAGACGTTGTTGGCTACCAAAATCATAGTTCCTCTGAGGTATTCGAAATGGATAGCCAACTTGGTAGTGGTGAGGAAGAAAAGTGGAGAAATTAGGTTGTGCGTTGATTTCAGGAACCTGAACAAATGCTCTAAGAAAGACAACTATCTAGAGAAGAAGCTAGTGTGATTGCTAGAGTGTCGCAATTCCATCATCGGAAATTTAGGGAAGCCCTTGAGATTGAGAAAAGGCCGAACAATCTCAATAGAGAGGATGGCTGGAAGATTAGTAGTTGTTGGGTCCTAGCCCTCTCCTCCTAGTTGTGTTCTCCCTTGAGAGTTTTTTTTTTTTTTCTCAAGCTCTTTGATTCTTAAATTAAAAATTTATTATTTATTTATTATTTATCTATCTATTTATTTTATTTTTTATAATTAAATTAACATGTTTATTTATTTATTATTATTATTTATTATTTTTATTTTATTTTGATTTTTATTTTTTTCTTCTCAAGTGCTTTAGTTCTTAAATTTATTTATTTATTTTTTTTATATATGACTTTTATTTTATTTATTTATTTATGCAAGCTCTTTGATTCTTGAATTATTATTATTATTATTATTTTTAATTTTATTTTATTTATTTTTTAATATAGTAAATTTATTTATTATTTATTTTTACCCTTAATAAACTATTAAGTAAATATTTTTATCTCCCTTTATCTGAGATTTAATTAAAATATAATTAACCTATAGTTATTTAAAATATAGTCAACTATTATCTATTACTCGATTATTTTATTAATATATATTTATAAAATGGTCAATTTACGTTTATTAAAAAAAAAAGTAATAATAATTAACTAGATTGAATAAAAAGAATAAATAAATAAAATTAACAATTAAATAAATTAATATTTTGGTCTAACTAGCCGTTCTCGGTCAAATTCTAGCTGTTACGTGGATATTCTGCCCGATCTATTTATAATGCATAGCAAGATCTGCTCATTCAACTTGTCCTGATGATGAACCACACTGGTTGGTTCGAAACGCGTCGACAAAATTATCTCTATGTGATTTTCGCCGAAGATTCTTCTCTAAATTGATATGGATCACAGAAGCCTAAATTCAATAAAAGACAACTATCCTCTGCCCAAAATGGAGCATTTGTTGCAGAAAGTCTCAGGAGCCAAAGTGATGTCTTTCCTGGATGGATTTTCAGGATATAACCAGGTTGCTGTACATCCAGATGACCAAGAAAAGACTACATTCACCACTCCTTGGGGCACTTTTATGTACTCCAAGATGCCTTTTGGGCTGATGAATGTTGGAGCCACCTTTCAGAGAGCTATGGATATGGCATATGTAGGAGAGAAGGATAAATTTGTCCTTATCTACCTGGATGATATAACAATATACTCCAATAGTCATCAAGATCATTTGCAGCATTTGAAGAAAGTTTTTTTGAAGTGTAGAAGGTTTGGGATATCAGTGAATCCTAAGAAGTCACAATTTGCTTTGGAAGAGGGAAAACTGCTAGGACATATTGTTTCTGCTGCAGGTGTCAAAATTGACCCAGAAAGAGTGAAAGCAATACAGGCCCTATTTGTCCCAAGATCAAAGAAGGACATCCAATCCTTTCTGGGAAAAATAAATTTTGTAAGGAGGTTTATTCCTAATTTTGTAGAATTGGTAAAACACATCACCTCCATGCTGAAAAAGGGATCAGAGGTCAGGTGGACTGATGCAGCAAGAAGGTCTTTTGAAGACATCAAAAGAGCTATTATGGAAGCTCCCACTTTGATCAACCCAGATTATAGCAAGGAGTTCCATATCTTCTCCTTTGCTTCTGGTGACACCCTTGCAGTAGTTTTATTGCAGAAAGATGATGAGGGTTCAGAGCATCCAGTAGCATTCTTCAATGAAAGCTTAAGGGATGCTGAACTAAGGTATGACATCATCGAAAAACAGGCTTATGCTCTTATCAAATCTTTAAAAGCTTTTCGAGTATACATTCTACACTCCAAGCTGATTGCATATGTGCCCTTTGCTTCATTAAAAGATGTCCTAGCACAGCCAGATGTTGATGGAAGAAGGGCTAAATGGATTGCAAAGCTCATTGAATTCAACATAGAATTAAAGCCCACTAAGCTTGTCAGGGGTCAGGGCCTTGCCAAGTTGATGGTTGAAGAAAATTGCAGGGTGCTGGACATGAATTTGATAAGCAAAAACTCAGTGACAGATAAACAAGGGAAGAAATAGTTGGACCAGGACAGAACCAATCATTGGTTGAAAATCTAGTTTCTTGTGAATGGTATTCTACAATAGCTCAATTTTTGCTGAAACTAGAAGTTCCTTTAGGTCTTAGTTCAAGCCAAACTAGGACTGTTAAGCTCAGGGCAGCCAAGTTCTGTGTCCATGAAAATTTACTCTATTGGAGGGATCCATTTGGAATCCTTTTGAGATGTCTAGAAAAGGAGCAATCTATGGAGGTCATGCATCAGTTCCATTCCAACATCTGTGGAGGAAATCACTATTGGAAGACCATAGCCCATAAGATCCTCAGAGCTGGGTATTACTGGCCCACTTTATTTTCTGATGTTTTTTCATTTGTAAAATCTTGTGACAGGTGCCCGAGGTTTGAAGGAAAACAATAATTGAAGTCTTTACCCTGGAAGCCAATACATGCCAGTGGCGCTTTTTAGCAGTGGGGTTTGGATTTCATAGGGGAAATTAATCCACACTCCAGTGGCTGGCACAGATGGATCTTAGTAGCCACCGACTACTTCACTAAATGGATTGAGGCCATCCCTACTAGGAAAGTTGATCATCATGTGGTCATGAAGTTCTTGACAGAAAACATCTTCACCAGGTTTGGCTATCCACATAAACTGGTTACAGACAATGCAACAACCTTCAGGGAAAAAGAGTTGGTGGACATGTGTGACTCAATGGGCATTAAGCTAGTTCATTCCACCTCATATTACCCTCAAGATAATGGTCTAACAAAATCATCCAACAAAAGCTTGATAAGGATAATCAAAATGCTGCTGGAAGACAACAAAAGGAACTGGGATTCCAAATTAAAGTTTGCATTGTGGGCTGACTGGGTGACCACCAAGAAATCCACAGGAAACTCCCCATTCAAGCTGGTGTATGGTGCTGAGGCTGTATTCCCAATCTAATTGACCCTCCCTGTGGCCAAATTCTTGCAGGAAGAGTAGAATGAGGAAAATGACATGGAAAAAAGAATCAGTGACTTGGCTGAAGTACATCAAATCAGAGATCAACTGATTGAAAAGTCTACAACACATCAAAAGAGAATCAAGGAAGCCTTTGACAAAAAGGAAAAGATGGACAATTTTCAGATTGGAGACTTAGTTGTCAAATGGGATGCACTGAAAGAAAAGAAAGGAAATCATGGGAAGTTCGATGCTCTGGGGACTGGACCTTTTTCCATTGCTCAGATTCAGGGGAACAACACTTTCATACTGCAAAGTGTGGAAGGAAAAACAGTTTTTGATGGCCCAGTCAATGGGCGGTTTTTGAAAATTTATGTTAATTGAGGCCTTAGGCCTCAACAGTGTAAATATGTTCCTTTTACAGGTTTTAGTGTAGGCTTAATTAGACTCCATGCCCAATGGAACACTAGGAAATATTGTTGATCTTGGTTTTGTATGAAAGTCAGTGGTCTACGGTTCTTGAAATCTCACAAGGAGGCTTTCATCCCTAGAAGGAGCCAGTGTTAACTCTGCTATGTAACACTGAATTTCTAAGGTCAGAGAGGATCATGGTCCATCTGGTAATGATCAAAGGGAGGCTCTCATTGTTCGCTGTTTCCTTTCTTCCTTCATCTCACTCTTCTCTAAACCCTCCTCATTCCCTGAATAAGCCTTCCGAAACCCAAAAAAGCCCATTTTTGGCCTTAAGCCTCGAGTGAAAAATCACAAACCCACCATAGAACCTCACCCATATGACCTCGCATGCTCATAAACCCCTCACTGAATCCTCGCCGTTGATCAATCCCCGGAAATATAATGGCTCCCGTTGCACCCAATAAAGGTGACTTGCTCCATAGATCCCCACCGTCAGATCATCTCCGCCGAGGTCTGACGGCATCCGCTTTGATCGCGCTTGCAATATGATCGAATGTTAGCGCGCGATGAGAGCAATTTTTCTCTCTCATCCACCACTACGTGTCGATTGCTGGATGGAACCGCGCGACACCATCCTTTTACCGCTTAATGCCCAGAAGTGGTGCAATGAATACCTTTACCACCTGGAAAAACCGCTCCTGCCCGATAAACGACCATGTAGCTCCGTAGCCCGATTACCGTCTGATCTGTCTGCCAAAGATCTAATGGCCCAAATTCACCCCGCTCTCATCTCGGCCGATAGCCTCCATTAAGTCATCTTCACCGTCTGTTTCCTCAAACCAACGATCACCCTTCCCTCTCATCTCGACTGCTCGTTTGCCATGCATTCCATGTCCTTGACCAATCTGTTGCCCGAAGAAGGAGATAACCAGTTTGCCAGTACCAGTCACAATTAGTCCCCAACTGCCATATTTAATAGAAAGAATGGCCGAGGGGAGAAAAGGACAAGCATGACTCTGTAATTCATTTCATCAAGTTATGGACTCCATAGGTACGAGCACTCCAACAACCAAAAAGAGACAACACAACACCTGAGCAAATCAGATTCACTCACTGAAGCAAGTAAACATGTTCAAAGACTCCATCAGGCAATTAAATGCAATTGGTGGTCAATTGTGACCCCTCCATACCTAAATGGATAAGTACCCTTGTAACGTAAATCTATAAATATCCAGAAGCAAGATGTAATCATGGTTGGCGTTTGATGTAAGGTTCAACTTTTGGAGACTATAGATATTTTGCCACTTGCAGCGTCTTGTCTTCATTTTCAGCTAATACAAGATTCTTTTGCTGTTAAATGCTCACTTTCCATTTCCCTCTGTTCTAAGATTGTGCCTAATATGCTGTGTTCTTGATCTTGTAAGGTTTAGCACTAGATAACTATCATCTTATCTCTGTGTTAGATTGTTGAATGTATCACTGAATAATTTACTCAGGTTTCTTTCTATCTGGTGCAAGAGCGTTGTCATCCTGTCTATGCATAAGTAGAATAGATTTACAGGTTTCTTTACTAGTTGTAGTCAGCCATCACATGGTCTTGTGCATCTGCTGGTGTGATTAGTATTATCCATATTCACCTAATACCTCAAACGGTGAGCATTGGTGGTCTAAAGCCTTGTAGTTTGAGGGTGTTCAATGTCTGGAGTGAAACAAAGTAGAAGTGGTTATCTGGATTGAACCAAATCATCATCCCTTCCATTAAACCTGCAACAATAGTTGAATTTATATGTTACCAGGCATCTCTGAGCTACAACCCAGGAGAGTTTCTTGGAATCCTAACAGGAAGCATTACATTATGGGGAAGGAAACGCTCATCCACACAGACTACCGACCCATGCAGTTCATACAGACACAAGGGAAGTTGCAGAACGATCACCATCAGAAACTGCCTACATACCTACAACAGTTCCATTTGAACATTAAGTACAAGAAGGGTAGCACCAATAATGTTGCAGACTGCCTCAGCCGACCACTGGTCATGGCGTTGACCAGTGTGCTTGACTCTTGTGGGCAGGAGACTGCGGGGTGGCCGCATCTCTACAAGAGTGATCCAGAATTCAACAACACATACCAGACGCTCCTGAAAGGAAAGGAAGTTCTAAATTTTCACCTTCAGGATGCATTGTTATGCCACATGGGACACCTTTATGTTCCTTCAAGCGAGTGTATCAAGATGATTTTGGAGGCGCACTACAGTCAGGTCACTGGATATTTTGGGGTAGAGAAAATAGTGGCAGTGCCATAGAGGTATTTTTATTAGCCGAACCTTCGACAAAATGTTGGAAAGTACATCAGATCCTTCATTTCTTGTGCCATTTCCAAATCAACCATTAAGAAGTAAGGCCTATATACCCCTCAACCTACTCCTAGTCGACCTTGGGAATCCATCTCCATGGATTACATGTTGGGCCTTCCTTCTACTTAGCATGGCAATGACTTTGTTTTCGTGGTCATCGAAAAATTCTCTAAGATGGCCATTTTGACAGCCTGCATGAAGAGTATCATAGCATATGCTAAGCTCTTCTTTGAACGAGTGTGGGTACATTTTGGGATCCCACAGTCCATTATCTCGTATCCAGACAACATTTTCCTAAGTACATTTTCTTCAAATCTTTGGTCGATGTTGGATACCAAGCTCACTAAGTCCACAACTTTCCACCGCCAAACTGTTGGCCAAACACAAGTCATCAACAGGATGATCATACACATTTTGCATATGAACAATTCGAAGCATCCATGCACATGGGATGAAAGTCTCTCTTATGTCCAACACAACTACAACAAAGCTCTCCATAGCTCAACTGACCACAATCCCTTTCAGGTGGGGTTGTGATTCCAGCCACTATGTCCATTTTATTTGGCCATACCATTTGCAACTACTCACACAAATTCAACTCATGTCCAGTTCGAAGCTGACAAGGTTAACAACTTCATTGAGCTCATTCAACACATCCACCAGCAGGTCCATGACATATTGGACAAATCCAATGCTAAGTACAAGTAGCGTCCTAATCAACGTTGGGTGCCACACAAGTTTCTAGGTGGGCGAAAAAGTTTGGTTACAACTGTAGAAGAAGCACCTTGTTCGGTCCCACCACAAGCTTCATCCGCCCCAATATGGGCCTTACACCATCACTAAGGCTATAGGGGACTATGCTTTTGATGTCAACATTCCACCATTCCTTGGCCTGCACCCAATGTTCAATGTGGACCGCCTTCGACCATACTTTCTACCATTACTAGACACATCAAACATTGCAGAACAACTCACACCAACAGAGTTAAACCCAGATTACATGGAACAGGCCACAACTAATCAGGTCATGGACACGCAGATCAAGAACACTCACCAACAGAAGATCCAACTTTATCGGGTTGTCAAAGATGACCAACTCCTACACCAAGGCAAGTGGCTCACCAAGGACCAAGTGGTAGATATAATATAATCTTATTTTATTATTTCCACTATTATTTTATAATTTCTCTAGGAGGCCCATTTTAGACCTCAAAACTCCCCTAATGCACTGTTACACCTGGAAAAATTCATGCCACAACAATAAAAGAACCACATGCAATGCCATGCATGCCAAATCTAGCAAGGAAAATACACATGCAAGTCGATACCTGCAATGAAGCCTACTATAATTGCTTGATCTTGCCTTTCCCTGCTCTATTTTTGCTTCCTCTTGCCTTCTTTGCCTTTGTTTCTCCAATGCCAAAATGCTCCAAGAAAACTCTAAGTGTCCAAGAGTGAAAGAGGGAGAGAGAGAATAATGAGAGAGCTCCAAAACCCAACTGAGAAAAGGTTACCAATTGATCATTAGAAGCCTTTTTATGAATGAGGCCTCTATTTTCTTCATTTTCTATTATTTTCCTTAAATTTCCTCCTCACATGTAGCTTGTGACCTTTCACCTCATTTTTCTCTTAATTTCCATAATTTTCATAAATAAATGTACCAAAAATGGCATTTTTATTTTCCAAAGCCTCATCCATTGCATTTGCCAATTTTCTTAGCCATAATAAACCAAATGAACACCCCTTAGGATGTTTTTCCCAACATTCAGCTTGGAATAAGTGTCCCATCAACTATGGTTATTATTTTTGCCTTTATTAACTTTTATTACGTGGAATTTTCACTAAGGCTGTTACAGATAGGTTTACATGAATGTCCAAAGGTTAGGATTACACAAGATTGCATGCAAGTACCTGATTTTTCCATGTGCAGACATTGTCGGCTGAATACTGTCATATATAGATAAAAAGACCATGACTCTTAGCAATTCCAGTGGATAAAGGCTTGCCTCTTTCCTGGCACATGATTACCAACTTATGTTTCATTTTTCAATGCCAGAATCACTCATGGATTCCGAATTTTATGCGGTCACCAACTACCTGAGCACAAAAGATGTCATCAGAGGTTGGGTGAAAGAGTCTTTCAAATTCCACCAAACACCCATCACACTTACAAGACCAAATCTCCTGGGAAGGCTTATCAGTACTTGATAGTATTATATTATTGGATTTATGGCAAAAGCAGTACTAAGACCTTTCCAAAAGGCTGGACATTCTTGCTTAATCAGGTTGTGAATGAAGGAAAACCATTCAACTGGTTGGATTTGTTGGCTCAACAATTGAGAATTCATGTGACTAATGCTAAGAAACCTCCCAAGGGTAAGAAAACTAGATTCTACTTGTCTACTTACTTGTTGGATGCAATATGTGCTCATAATTCATTTACTAACATGAATTGGTCCTGATCACCAAGATAAATTGTCGTGAACATTTACTGCAAGCTTCTCTCAGAGTGTAGTTACAAAGGAGTAATTGAAAAGCTGATTGATCACTTCCTCGTTCCATTGTACAATCTAATCTTTGAGGAAGAGCCACCTTGCATGTCCCGTGAGGCAATGGAAACAATGTTAGAATTAACATATTGGTTTGCCTCACCAGATGGCACTTTCCTCAGAGTGTTTGGTGGTCATAAGTCTCCACATCTTTTGCCAATGTATGCCACCGACAAGTTGTTCATGCAAGAAGTTGCTTATCATCTTTTCACAAGGTTATCAATAGATTTGCATAGGAAGAAGAAGGCACCTTGGCCCATTATTCCTTTGCAAATTGGATTCTACGAGATCAAGAATTTGAAGGTTGCAAACACCAAAGTCAAGGAGATAAACAAATTAAAATTCAGACATTTGGACTTCAATTCGTATGATATTAGGAATTTTACAAATAATACCAAGTGAGGATTCATTTCTAATGGTTAAGAAGGATATTTTACAATCTCAAGGAGGAAAAGATGAAGAATTGTTACAATGCTTGAAAGTCCCGCGAACTACTAAGCTTCACAGGAACATCACATGTCACTCCTAAGAAAGACGTCACTTCAGAGACAAAACTAACATAAAGGTGCAACCCAGTGCACAAAAAGGGCAAGAGGAAAGTTGCACATTGTCCAGTGGAAGAGCAGAGTCGCAAGATGAAATCAGATCCAATCATTTTGAAAGCAACCATAACAACAGAAAAGAGGAGGAAACAAAGGAAGCAGGAAGAAGAGGTGAAGTAGAGGGAAGAACAAGAGAAAAAACTATTGGAATAAGAAAGGAAAAAACAAGAAGAAGAAAGGCAAAGAATAGAGGAAGAAGAAGCAGGAGAGAGACATAGGACAAAGAATAAGAGCAAAACCAACTACTAGAAGAGGAGAGAAAATAATTGCAGGAGAAGGAACTTGCTCAAGAAATTGAAGAACTGATTGTAATTCAAGAAATGGAGGTGTAACTGAAGCTGCTAAACCAAGATGTTGATCTTATGCCGAGCACTCAGCGGGTCACCATTCACTCTCCCTCTCCTCCAAAAACAAAGCAAGCTCTTAGCGAAGACGAGGAATTTTTTCCTCTTGATGAGGTCATGGATACGTACAATCTAACTTACCATGAGCTTCAAAAGAATATTGTACAAGTGAGAAATTAACATTTTACATATGATCTTACATCTCCTGCATTCATTATAGAAAGGGTGTTTGTAATAAATACAAGGACAAATACAAAAGCCATTGGTGCATGCAACTTGGCCTTCGCAGGTGCTACCAAGTCAAATATGGAGTATCTCATGGCTGAGAATAGGCAGATGGAAAATAACTTGTAGGTTGGAAGGCAACAAATTAAGCAACTCCAAGTAGAGGTCCAGAAAGTAGCTCTTACATAGGTATGGCTGGAAGAATTGAAGGAAGCCATACTATTAATTTTTCATAGGGCTATATTGTTCTTTGCTTTTATAATTGCATTTATTTATTAACACATTAAGTTCAAACCATATCATCATTACATTATTTAGATCTACAACATTATTCATCATCATATGCAATTGTGTAGAAAGAACAATATCATCAACATCATTAATGCATCGGAACATAAAGGAGCATTAGAAGAGAAGCATGCACACACAAAGACAACAGGATTGGTCATATACTAGGGCAAAAACCACTATGGGGAAAACCCTTGGAAATTCTTCTTCTTCTTTGATCATCATCAAATGATTCAACAAAAGATCCATATCTTTATCTATGCAACAAAATAACTAGAACATCCATAATATGACCTTAAACATGCTTATACTCAAAGACGTTGATTCTGAGGACTGTAATGCACAGTTGCTGACTATAGTCAACTGATGAATATGGCTGACGCTATGGAAATCTTCAGAATACTGATACTTCATATTTTGGATTTGGACGCGTGCAAAGACACTGTGTGCGAGCATCTAAGGCATATCTGGACGCTCTCTGGAGAATTGGATGAGTGTGTTTGGGACAAATCTGGGTGCTCCCAGGAGAACTGTATGTAGGCATCCAAGGTCCAACTGCACTGCAGAAACCCTAGCCTCCGGGATGCTCCCTTAGACACCTTGTGTGAGCATCCAAGACTGATCAGGACGCTCTCTAGATAACTTAATATGAGTGTCTAAGATAGATCTGGATTGCAGAAGCCCTAGCCTCCCGGACGCTCTCTTAGACACTCTGTGTGAGCATCCAAGACTTCCCCAACACTCTCAGAACCATACTATGCTAGCGTCCATGGACGAAAAACTTTAGCTATGTGTGAGCATCTAAGACTCAGAAACCCTAGACACGTGCAAGCTTCGACATTGTAGTTTTGGACCCTTTGCATGAGCTTTCCTTCGTTAGACCTATGCGAACCAAACAATAGAAGAGAGAAGAGAGTGCTTGATTATTCTGTCCAAATGAGCTTGAGGTAGCTTGTATATATAGGCTTTCATGAGGGTTCACTTGATGTTGAGGCCGACTTGTCCAATTGTACATCTGCTTAGGGCCAACCTAAACCAATATACTTGAGTAAATAAATAAATTTAAAAACCAACTTCTGCTTGTCAAAATAAAGTGATATTTAGGTCTACTTTGGTCCTGGAACAAAAAAATTCAGTTATGTGTGAATGTCTGAGACTCAGAAACCTTAGACACATGCGACCTTCGACCCTTTACATGAGCTTTCCTCCGTCAGACCTATGCGAACCAAACAATAGAAGAGAGAAGAGAGTGCTTGATTCTTGTATCCAAATGAGCTTGAGGTATCTTGTATATATAGGCTTTCATGAGGGTTCACTTGATGTTGAGGCTGACCTGTCCAATTGTACATTTGCTTAGGGCCGACCTAAACCAATATACATGAGTAAATAAATAAATTCAAAAACCAACTTCTGCTTGTCCAAATAAGGTGATATTTAGGTTTATTTTGGTCCTCTCGAAAAGAGGAATCTATTGAAATTATTATCTTCATCATATGAGCTGTCCAAAGTGGAATTTGACCACAGTTGCAAAATTTAACACTCCCTCTCAACTAGGGAGAATTCCACCTTCCAATACTTGTCCATGTCATTCTAGTATCTTAAAGTGTCATCACGTATCATCACTGATCATCTTTTTCATGTAGTCACCATGCCATGACCATCTTAAGTGCCTCATCATTGCAGATCATCAATGTACATCTCGATCTATCCCTTTCTTGTTCCTCCTTATCTCTTGATTGTTTCTTCTCGTATGCCAAACATTCTCGAATCTAAAAGAAGAAGAATTTGATTTTGGAGGGGAGCTTGAACTACCACCCTCTATCCATTAGGCTACTACCCAGAATCTCTGCCAACATGATGCTACCTGGAATATCATCATCAATCATCATCAGAGAACATATCATCAAGGAGCACATCTCAACCTGTAACTACACCGGGGAACACATATCGAACCATAATATCATGGGGGAGATATACATCTACAACCCCACATAGAGCAATAGGATATCCAAACACATAGGGGATCATGTCTTGACCCTGGGATCTCATGAGGGAGCTCAATCTTAACTTGAAACTGCTTAGGTTTATCTCAACCTATCTTATTTTCTATTGATCTTCCCGTCAATGACCTTGAATAGTCATGTGGTAGGACACCTGCATCATAATCGACTTGGGTTGTACACCTCAAGTACACTCTCAACTCGTTAGCCAAACAAGGAGCGATATTCCCGACAAGCCCTGCTTGTGGGTATGATGCCAACTAGGGTATACTCCGCAAATACCAGACAGGGGAGCTACATTCTCCAACCCTATGAATATAGGGGAGAAAAATATCCAACCTTATGGGTAACAGATAGGGGTCATACCCTATTTTCCAGATTTCCCTCAACCCCAGGAGCCCTCTATCGCAATTCCTCACCCTGGGAGCTTAGATAGGGAGAAAGAGTTGGCTCAATGTCCTCAATCAACAATGCTCTCATCATACTCAAATATGGTATCTTATTATCTCAATAGAAGTTGTTTTCCTGTTCATACAGGACGTCAAATCATGTTAGATCATAAATAATCATATAAATCACAAAATGATACCATAATCATCCTCCCTCTCAAGGAGGTGCCAATTAAAAGCCTACGCTTGTCTTGAACATGGAAGTATCTCAATCCCAACTATATTTATGGGATTATCTGTCATCACTATGTATCCATGTCATATTCAGATCCTGATCAGATGAATCTCTAAGGAGATTCGACATCTTGCCTCGTAGCTAGCCATGCTAGCAACATCATACTAAATCTCGATCAAGTGTAAAGCAATGGACCTGACATCAATAATATCATGACATATCTCATATTAAGGTAGCACTCATATGTGTTCATCAACAATAATCTTTATTAAGAACAATACATCCATGCAGTCACATATAGGAGAAATATCTTAGCTTTAGAAATAGAACATCTCATGCAAACATTTCAAAGGATGTTCGGTGGCAACTCTATGTGAATGAAGAAATTCAATCATGAATTTATTCAGGTTCTATGCACATCACGTGTGTGTGTGTGTGTGTGTGTGTGTGTGTGTGTGTATATATATATATATATATGTTAAAAAAAGGAACATCAATGCCTCAATTAGCTGTCAAATGCCATGTCAAGTTCAACAACATTTTGAACTTCAAATCAGAGTGTCCAAGGATTTGCATTTCCATTGTTCAAAAACATTTTTCAATAGTTTTACAATATGGAATTTCTTCTAGAAATTCTGACTGTAGATTAACCTGATAATGCAATATAACTAAAGCAAAATACTTTAATCTACTTCTACAATCAAACTTGCAGAAGTTTAATAGATTTGAGCAAGATCAAGAAGAACACATATAACCAGAAGAAGAATCAGTGCACATGAAACACAAAAGAATACTCTAGGGAAAGCCTCAGCTAAAAACCCAACTATCTGTGTTATCATACAAGTGGAAATATATCAGGATTACACAAAGCTTTAGCTCTCACAGCTAGCAAGCTCTCAGTACAATCCCTCATTGATGCTCATAGACAAAATAGACTACTCATATGCCTTCTCCTCTGCCCTCCACGCTCCTATTTCCTTGTGTTGTTTCTCCTGGGTGATCCAACTGTTACCAAGTGTAACACTGATTACTCACATTGATATTATACCCTACAAAATTGCGCAAATCTCAAGGAATGAATTCCTTATGCA
Organism: Pinus taeda; assembly: GCA_000404065.3. Classification (NCBI taxonomy): domain Eukaryota; kingdom Viridiplantae; phylum Streptophyta; class Pinopsida; order Pinales; family Pinaceae; genus Pinus; species Pinus taeda. The sequence continues at coordinate 45,572 of APFE031363012.1, forward strand.
TGGATGGGTTTTGTTTATAGGAAAAATGATGCAACTGATAGTACATTGTCCCTGTCTTTAATCTCAAATGGGTCTTTCTCTAAATAGACATGCATGAGTTACTGATGAGAGAATCTTCAGTTATTTGGAGTACACTAGTTGGATGCATGCATGCATTAACTAACTAAACTCACAATTAGTTCCTCAAACAGTTTGGAACTAATTTAACTAGACTTAACTCAGTTAACTAAGCTAACTAATTACACCTCAAATATAACTCATCCTTATCTCCTTAATTATGGGATAATCTCCTTAAATTAAGGGATAACTATTGCGTGAATTCACAAAGACTTCTAGCTTGAATTTCTCCAGCTAATTAACTCAAGATGAATTAATTAATTATTTTTCTAAGTAGCTGGTGAGACTAAATTTGAATTCTAATTCAAGGAAAAATTAAAATTGGAATATTCTTGTTGCCACATTTCAACACTCGCTCTCAACAAGAAAGTGATTATCTACCACCGTGATCCTATCTCTATGGAACTCGAATTTTCCCTTTGATAATGCCTTTGTCAAAATGTCAACATCTTACTCCTCGGTCAAGATATACTGCAACAACATGATCCTCTTCACTACACAATCTCTAAGATGATGACACCGGATGTCAATGTGCTTGGACCTATCATGAAATACTGGATTCTCATAGAGTTTGATACAACTCTGATTATCGCAATAGATCACAGTTGGATCCATCCTCTGATCAAACAAACCAACTAGAATTTTCTGCATCCAGATGGCCTCACATGCTACCTGACTTGCAGCCATGTATTTAGCCTCTGTCGAGCTGAGTGCAACCGATCTCTGTTTCTTGCTATACCAAGAAACTGTATTTGACCCAAGGTTGAAATTCCTCCTGATGTGCTCTTTCGATCTAATGGACTCCTTGCCCAATCTGCATCAGTGAAGCCTTGTAGCTTCACTCCCTCTGTCCGTTTGTACCATAATCCATACTGAGATGTGCCTCTGAGGTATCTCAAAACATGCTTTGCCGCCTTCCAAAACATCTTGGTAGGCTGAACCATTACTTGACTTAGCTGGTTCACCGCATAGCACAAATCTAGTTGTGTGTTCGCTAAGTACATCAGTGAACCCATAAGCTTCCTGTACACAGTAGCCTCTAATACTTCTCCTGAAGTAGCATACTCCTTCCTCCAGTTATCTGCTAGAGGAGTCTGCATGGGCTTGCACTTCTCCATGTGGAATCTCCTGAGTATCTCGTTGGCATACTTGCCCTGAGACACAAACAACTCCCCATCCTTCTGCCATACTTCCATGCCAAGGAAGTAATGCATCCGATGTCTTTCATCTCAAATTCTCTTGCAAGGTCCTCGCAAAACATGATCAATTGATCATCACCTGTCAAAACGATATCATCAACATAAAGTACAATGACCAACTGCATACCTTTCACCATGATGTGGTACAGGTTCGCATTCGCTTCACTCTTTGTGAAGCCCAACCTAGTGAAGTAGTTTTCGATCTTGGTGTACAAAACTCTCTTGAGGCGGCACACATGCGACTCACGATCGAAGGTATAAAAACCTTCCGGCTACTCTATGTACACCTCTTCCTCAATCTTTCCATTGAGGAATGCAGTCTTCACATCACTCTAATGGATCTTCGAACCCATCTGTGTTGAGTGCCAACATCGATCTGATTGATGAGTACCTTGCTACAAGAGCAAAAGTCTCATCATAGGTGATCCCCTCAGCCAATGAGAAACCATGGGCAACAAATATTTCCTTATGCTTCTCCACACTACCATCAGCAGCTTGCTTTACCTTGTAAAGTCAATGGGAACTCACAATTGACTTGTTCTCCGGTCTTGGAACCACGTCCCAAACACTGTTACGAACTATGGAGTCATACTCCCCCACCATAGCATCAACCCAAATCAGCTGCTGCACTGCTTCCTCAAAGGAAGATGGCTTGGTCTCAACATATTCCCCAATAAGGGCCATGTATCCAGTGTACCTCTTAGGTGACCTCCTCTGTCTGCGTTGAGAAGATGTTTCTCCCACATTCTCTCTCACATCCAACAACAATCTGTCAGCTTCTCTTGTGCGCTTCCGTCCATCTCTGGAAGACTCTGCTTGAGTGGATGTCTCCACTCTTGGATCCTCTGCATGTGACTTCCCCGCATCAGTCTGAGATTCCTCCTTCTTAGGAACCAACAGTTCCTCCACAACCTCTAGTTGGAGCTCCCTTTGAAGGGAAACTCGCATGGACTTCTGCTCATCAAACTTGAGATCTTTGCAAACCACTGTCCTCCGACTGGTAGGAAAATGCACCCGATATTTGTGGGGTGTATCAGTGTACCTCACAAGTATCCCCAACTCTATTGTTGGCTCAAGCTTTTTCTATGCATCCTTTGTCACATGGCAATACACAGATGAGCCAAAGATCCTGAAGTGACCCACATCTAGTCTCTTACCGGAGAAATCTTCCTCTGGTGTCTTCATCCCAAGTATGTGATGCGAGATTCTATTCTACAAATAGACGTTGTGTTACATGCCTCAGTCCACAAATGAAGTGGTAGGCCTTGGTCATGCAGCATTGCCCGAGCTGCCCCTACAATCGTTCTGTTCTTCCTTTCGGCCACCCCTTTCTACTGTGGGTTATGAGGTGCCGTCAACTATCGTTTAATTCCTTCCGCTGCACAAAAGTACTTAAACTCTTGAGAGACATATTCTCCACCATTGTCGCTTCTCAAGGCCTTGATATTCTTCCGTGGTTCTTTCTCGACTAAAGCTTTGGACTCACAAAACTTTGAGAAGGTTTGGTCCTTCTTCTACATGAAATAAATTCAACATTTACGAGAATAATCATCAATGAAAATCACATAATACCTTTGCTTCGTTGTGGATGCCGTCGAGAATGGTCCACACACATTAGTATGAACTCGCTCTAAGATTGCTTTTGCTCGACTGTCTCGATCATGAAAGGAAGACTTGGCATACTTTCCCAAGGTACAACCTTTGCATGTGAAACTTGCTCAAGTTTACCTTTGGGAAGTCTGGTAGATATCTGTTGCATTATCTTCAAGGCCCCATGATGCAAATGGCCCAACCGCCTGTGCCATAACTCGCCAATGTCTTGGCTTTGCACCAATTCTGCTTTCGAACTCAATGCTGAAAAAGCATATACCTCTATTTTATAGATATTCTTCACTTGAATCCCAATCCTCTTGGTTTGACCCATAGCTATGTGTCTTAGGAATGCCTTTCCTTTACTGAAGACAACATTGTAGCCTTTGTGCTCCAACATCGTGGCCGATACCAAGTTCTTCTTTAGTCTAGGCACATACTTTACATTTGTCAAGGTGAGAGGAGCTCCATGCTCCCTTTGAAAATCAATCGGGCTACTTTTCGTCGTCACCCATCTCTATGCGCATCTTGAGATCTTTCTCCTCCAAGGTACTGAATAAACTTTTATTGCCGGTCATGTGGAATGAGGCTCCACTGTCAAGATACCAAACACAACCCACTATTGATGACACCATGCATGCGATGAGGGTATAGTCCATTTCGAACTGAGAGGCTAATGCCTCACCTTCTGATCCTTTCGAGGATCCCTTCTTAGACTTCTTCGATGGGTAATTAGTTGCATAATGTCCCATCTTGTGACAATTAAAGCATCTCACTTTAGACTTGTCAACCTTCTTCCCTCCATGAGAAGAATTCGATTTGGAATGGGAAGCCTTCCCCTTCCCTTTCCTTGCCTTACTTGCTAAGGCCAAATTGTCTTCATCATCATTCTTTGATGAAGAACCATCTCGTGTGCTCTTCCTGCATAAGATCCAACCATAGTCGTTCCCAAATCCGACAGTTTCTCCCTTCCATTCACAGAGTCCTGGTAGCTATTCTATCTCTTTGGAAGGCCAAGGAGAGCAAGGTTCACCATATCATCATCAGCAGTAGTTATTCCCACACTACCAAGCTCATCTCTGCAGGTGGTGAGCTTGTTTAGATATGTGGAAATAGTATCGCCCTTCTCCATCTTGATTTTCTGAAGCTTATCCTTGAGCACCAATTTCCTCCGGTTGCTATTGTTCTGGTAGAGGTCATTCAATGTCTTCCACATTGAGAACGGAGTATCCTTCCGATGGAGACTCAAGACAATATGGTCTTGAACTCCCTCCAGGATGATCTGTCTCACCTTCGGCACACACTTCTTCCACTCAGCGAATTCTTGTGTATTAGCTGCAGCTGGCTCTGGGATTTCTTGATCAATGAAATCCTTCAAGCCATTGTCTTCCAATACAGATTCTATTCTATCTTTCCATGCTATGTAATTCAAGCTTCCTTCCAAGGCATACTCGAGTCTCAAGCCATAGAACGCCATTGACCAACCTGAAGTATGAGATGAATTCAATTTGTACTTGCAACCCCAAACTTCAAACTTCGAATTCTCTTCTCAGTATACTGTTCACAACTCTGATTACCTTTGCTCTGATACCATGTAGAAATTCTGACTGTAAATTAACTTGATAATGCAATATAACTAAAGAAAAATACTTTAATCTACTTCTACAATCAAACTTGCGGAAGCATAATAGATTGGAGCAAGATCAATCAGAACACATATAACCAGAAGAATAATCAATGCACATGAAACACAAAAGAATACTCAGTGGAAAGCCTCAGCTAAAAACCCCGCTATCTGTATTATCATGCAAGTGGAAATATATCAGGATTACACAAAGCTTTAGCACTCACAGCTAGCCAGCTCTCAGTACAATCACTCACTGATGCTCATAGACAAAATAGATTGCTCATATGCCTTCTCCTCTACCCTCCAAGCTCCTATTTCTTTACGCTGTTTCTCTTGGGTGAGCCAGCTGTTACAAAGTGTAACACTGATCACTCACACTGATCTTACACCCTGTAAAACTGCGCAAATCGCAAGGAATGAATTCCTTCTACATGGATGAGTTTTGTTTATAGGAAAACTCATGCAACTGATAGTACATTGTCCCTGTCTTTAATCTCAACTGGGTCTTTCTCTGAATAGACATGCATGAGTTACTGATGAGAGAATCTTCAGTTATCTGGGTACACTGTTGGATGCATGCATGCATTAACTGACTGAACTCACAATTAGTTCCTCAAATAGTTTGGAACTAATTTAACTGGACTTAACTCAGTTAACTGAGCTAACTAATTACAACTCAAATATAACTCATCCTTATCTCCTTAATTAAGCGATAATCTCCTTAATTTAAGGAATAATTGCTGCATGACTTCACAAAGACTTCTAGCTTGAATTTCTCCAACTAATTAAATCAAGATGAATTAATTAATTATTTTTCAAGCAGTGGGTGAGACTAAATTCCAATTTTAATTCTCAATTTTAATTCAAGGACAAATTAAAATTGGAATATTCTTGTTGCCACATTTCAACATTTCTTTCCTGAAATCGATTCATCATGCTATGATACATCTTTTTGAGCTTCAAAAGCCATATCCCTCTTAGTTCATTAGACGCTCATCATCTGTCAAGAATATACCATTAGTATGTAAAGCCAAAACCATAATCAAAATCAAAGCCATACCTTGGAACTCATCACGCTCACTTCATCAGATAATTGTTAAATATGGACATATCTGGATCAGGGAGCTTGCTTTATGCAATGCTCTCTGCGATCATAATGCCTTACATAAATCAATGTTGTATCAACAAAGTCAGCTCATCAGATTTTATAAGTCATGTCAAAACTATTATCAAAGTCATCAATATCACATTATCAATTCTTTTAACCAGGGGAAAGGTAGAGCTCATATCAAGTACTGTCTTCATTTATTGTCATGCCAACAAGTCTGTCATCTATCATGCAATATGAATCCAAAATTTCATTAAGTCATCCTCATAATCACAATACAAGTCATTTCTGTTACTATATGCGAGTGCATAGACCAAGGATAAGTCATGCAGGTTCCATCTTCATACTGAATCACAACTTATCAATACTTCAAACATTGTGCTAGAACAAGGAGGTCAATACAAAACCATTTTTCTAAATAATCACATAAGTCATTGAAGTTTATTATTCCCACATAGCATTGATATTAGGGAAAATCAACAATTGTCAGATCAAATCATTAGGCATCAGGTCAAGTCCAAATTTTCTATCGTAGAGAGATCTATAGTCCAAAACATATCTCAATTATCAATTCAAGGTTCTGTCATTTTCAAGCATCATGTCAAAACTTCAAACACTGCTTATCTATATCAATCAACCAAATCATGCCAAACCCCTATAACGCAAACCTCAAACATAATGACATATCTATATGTATGTCCTGGTCACCTACAAACACAATTTCAATCATCATGTTCATATTATGGAAAACATTCAAGATTTTCATGCTTTCAGATCTTACTGTTATTTGCAGCACATCTGTAGTACTGACATCTTCTAGGTTAATATCTAATTTTATGCACAATATTATTATTATTTTTTGTTGTTGCTGTGATCAACAATTTAACCCAACAACTTTCAAAAAATAGATTACAGTGGCGGAATATGTGAAAGACACCTTGATTCAGAATTCAAACATCTTCAGAAAACTTCGGATGATGGTCAACTGTAGTCAAACCCCTAGACTCTCCCTTCAGGTTAGCATGGGAGCTTCTTTAGCTTCCTAGACGATGCCTTGGCCTTGGCATGCGTGCATCCAGGGGTGAAATCTCCCAGTTCTGTGCCTGCGTTTGGAACAAAAACCCTAATTTTTGTACGAGCTTCAAATATGAGACTTTGTTGCAGAGCAATACTATAAGATGCACATAAATCATAATTCAACAATACAAAATACAAATAGTAATATGATTAAGAATTTTGAGGAGAGATTCTCCCTCTAACTGGGAATCTACTTCATTAATCTTCATTCATGTCACCAACCTATCTCTATTAGTGTCATGCAACAACAAATTTGTTAGATCATAAGCATATATCTATCATGGCTATCAACATTATGACATCAATCTTTCATCAAAGGTTAGACTTGAAAAATTAAGGCAATAGACAGATGTGACATCATATCTCAAAGATTATGAACACAATAACACTTCTATCAAGTCACTTCATGAAGTTAGGGAATTACCATATGCCATCAAGACATGACCATGGGAAGTAAGAGATCTAGAACATCAATCTCATTGTTCTACCTCTAACATGAAGGTTACCATGCTTATCATGATCAATAGGATCAAGTTAGGTCATTCAACAAAACTTCACCAAAAACAACAAGAGTGTCAATCTCTCTTTCCATCATTTTTATCACAAGCATTATGAATAAGAATTAATGAGCTAACCTTCTTTGTGAAATACATCATGTCTTATGCACAAGTATCAAGAGTATCATCTACTAGAGTCAAGGTGCTAGCCTTCATTATAGGATCAAGATATCCAACAGATAGAAGTTAGCCAAACATCAAGTATATCAATGTATCAACATTAGATAGCCTCATAGAATTCAATAAGATCGAAAAGTTCAACACCAAGTGCATCATTTCATCATAGGAAACATAGATCCGAGTCAATTTCATATGCATGTATGAGCCATTAAAGAAAGAGACATTCTCATCATTCCTTAGGGCTTACCTAGCCGTCAATGTTACTACCGAAATACAACATACCATGCATACCTTGTGGTATTATCTGTGCACCTTTTCATTATATGTAGGTAGCTTGAAGGACTTTGTCATCCTTTCATATAATGCCTCTTAACCTTTGCCAACTCTAGCCATATTTCCTGCATTTCAGATGATCCTTAATTAGGATCCACTCATCACATCTCAACTAGGAGGTTAGAAACATCCATATACTCAAATACATATGCAGGAAGTATAAACAATAAACATAATAATCAGATCCATAAGTCTAAACAAAAGTAAGAGGCATCATAAGTCAAGAAATACTTATCTTTAATGAGAGGTGATCCTCTCCCTCTTGAACCATCAATCACCATCCATAGTCCACCTAACACTGTTACCTTTAATCAACCAACCATGCCTACTAGGGATTATCCCATCTAGGGCTTCATCAAATCTTTCACAAGTTCATGAGCCTCCTCATATTGACCATGCTTTTCCATAAACCAAGGTTTTCTTTACAACTCTAACCTCATAGAATCCATTAAGCCCTAATATTAAAGTTTCTAGGGTTTTCTTCAAACCCTAGAATTCTTTTAGATCTCCACCATCCTCTTTTTACTTCTATTAATGGTGTCATCATTGAGGTGATCTCCATGGATTTTCTTCATCCCACTTCTAACACCATGTTAATTTTTCGCAGGGCTACATTGTTCTTTGCTTTGATAATTGCATTTCTTTATTAACACATTAAGTTCACCCCATATCATCATTACATTATTAAGATCTACAACATTATTCATCAACATATGCAATTATGTAGAAATAAAAACAACATCATCATCAATGCAACATAACATAAAGGAACAACAAAAGAGAAGCATGCATATATAGAGACACCGGGATTGGTAGTAGACCAGGGAAAAATCCACTATGGGAAAATCCTTGGAATTTCTTTTTCTTAGATCGTCATCAAATGATTCAACAAAATATCAATATCTTTATCTATGCAACAAAATAACTAGAATGTCCATAATATGACCTTAAACATGCTTATCCTTAAAGACCATGATTATGAGGACTGTAATGCACTATCACTGATTGTAGTCAACTGCTGAATATGGCTGACACTGAGTGGAATCTTCAGAATGTTGATACTTCATATTTTGGATCCAAATGCATGTGAAGACACTGTGTGTGAGCGTCTAAGGCAGATCTGTATTCTCTCTAGAGAACTGGATGAGTGTGTCTCGGACATATCTTGATGCTCCTTGGAGAACTGTATGCTGGTGTCCAGGGTCCAACTACACTGCAGAAACCCTAGCCTCATGGAAGCTCCCTTAGACACCATGTGCGAGCATCCGATACTAATCAGGATGCTCTCTAGATAACCGGACATGAGCGTCTAAGACAAATCTGGACTCTGGAAGCCATAACTTTCCAAACGATCCCTTAGACACCCTGTGCGAGCATCCAAGACTTCCCAGATACTCTCACGATCATACTATGGCAGCGTCCAGGGACGAAATACTTTAGTTACATGCGAGCGTCCAAGACTCAGAAACCCTAGACACATGCGAGCTTCGACCTTGTAGTTTTGGATCGTTTTCGCGAGCTTTCCTCCGTTAGTCCTGTGCGAACCAAACAATAGAAGAGAGAAGAAAATGCTTGATGATTGTGTCCAATTGAGCTTGAGGTCTTTTCTGTTAAGGATTTCATGAGGGTCCACTTGATGTTGAGGCCGACCTGTCCAATTGTACATGTGCGTAGGGCAGACCTAAATCAATATACATGAGTAAATAAATAAATTCAAAAACCAACTTCTACTTGTCCAAATAAGGTTATCAATAGGTCGATTTTGGTCCTCTCAAAAAGAGGAATCTATTGCAATTTTTATCTTCATCATATGAGATTTCCAAAGTGCAATTTGACCGTAGTTGCAAAATTTAACATTGGTGAAGTATCAACATTGGAGAAACCATGTGGAGCCTCTATGAGGAGTTTTTCACCATGCATAAAGCAGTTTTCCGCTTGCACGACATGCAAAAAAAGTGAGAAGATAATGCTAAAGCCCTCAAGATTTTCCATATATCCATAGTTGTCGTGCATGAGTGGTTAATGCAACATGAAGAGTTGGAGAAAGCACAAATTTTGATGATCATCTAGAGTAACATACAAATTGACTCAGTCATTTCCAACATTCAGGCCTCATATGCATGATTATACAATAACGTGGATTTCATGGTGAAATCATACAAGATCCCTTCAGTTGGCTCACTCATCAAAGCCAAGTGAAAGAATCCAGTTAGGTAGGAGGTTGAAGAATACTTGGACCTATTAGGATTCCAAGAAACTCTCCTAGGTTGTAGGACGGATATGCCTAATAACATATAAATTCAACTATTGTTGTAGGTTTAATGGAAGGAATGATGGTTTGTTCAAGCCAGATAACCACTTCTACTTTGTTTCACTCCAGACATGCGTGAACACCCTCAGACTACAAGGCTTTAGACCACCAAATGCTCACAGTTTAGATATTGGGTGGATATGGAGAATACTAACCACACCAACAGATGCACAAGACCATGTGATGGCCGGCTGCAACTAGTAAAGAAACCTGTAAATCTAATCTACTAATGCAAAGAAAAGATGACAAGTCTCCTGCATTAGATAGAAAGAAACTGGGCAACCTATTCAATGATGCATACATGATTTTAACACAGAGATAAGATGTCAGTTATATAGTGCTAAACGTCAAGAGATCAAAAACACAACATATCAAGCACAAGCTTGGAACAAAGGGAAATGGAAAGTGAGCAGTTAACAACAAAAGAAGCGTGTATTAGCTGAAAATGAAGACGAGACGCTGCAAGTGACAAAATATCTACAGTCTCCAGAAGTTGAACCTTACATCAAATGCCAACCCTGATTACATCTTGCTTCTGGGTATTCATAAGTTTACAATGCTATAGCACTTGGCCATTTAGGTATGGAGGGGTCATAATTGACCACCAACTACATTTAACTGCCTGATGGAGTCTCTGAACATGTTTTCTTGCTTCAGTGGATGAATCCGATTTGTTTAGGTGTTGTGTTGTCCTTTTAGGCTATTGGAGTGCTCGTATCTATGGAGTTCCATAATTGATAAATTCAGTTACAGGGTCGTGCTTCTCCTTTTCTTCCCTGGCCATGATTTCTGTTGAATATGGTTGTTGGAGACTGACTGTGACTGGTATTGGCATGCTGGTCATCTTCCTCTTCAGGTAAACAAAATGGTCAGAGGATGTGAAATGCATGGGCGAGTGGATGATTTGGATGAGCAGGAAGAATGGCCGTCGGATTGAGGAAACAGACGGTGGAGATGGCTCGACGAAGGTTACCGATCCAGGTAAGAGCAGGGTGAATTAGGGCCGTCAGATTTGAAGTGGACAGATCGGACGATCATTGGGAAATGAAGTCGCGCGGGAGTTTAACAGGCGGGACAGATAGGTCAGTCGGTAAATGGTATTTGTTGCATCGCTTTTGGGCACTAAGCGGTAAAAGATTAGAGTCACGTGATTCCATTCAACAATAGACACGTAGCGGCGGATGAGAGAGAAAAACTGCTCTCATCACACGCCAACGTTCGATCATATTGCCGACGCGATGGGAGCGAATGCCATAAGATCTTTATGGAGATGATCGGATGGTGGGAAATGATCGAGCGGGTTACTTTGTTGGGCTCGATGAGAGCCGTTGGATTAGCGGGGACTGATCAATGGCGAGGATTCAACGAGGGGCTTGTGAGCGCACGAGGTCATATTGATGAGGTTCTATGGCGGGTTTGGACTTTGCGCTTAAAACCACGGCTAAAAGGGACTTTGTTGGATTTCGAAGGGTTTAGTTAGGGAATGGAAAGGGTTTAGGGATGAGCAGGGTGGAGGAAAAGGGAAGAATGGCAGATGTGAGCTTTCCTTTGAACGCAGCCAAGCAGACCATAATCCTTCCCGATCTTAGAGAATCAACATTACATAGCAGAGCTAACACTTGCTCCTTCTAGTGATGAAATCGTCCCTGTGAGGTTTCAAGAACTGTAGACCACTGCCTTTCATACAAAAACAAGATCAGCAACCTTTCCTAGTGTTCCATTGGGCGTGGAGTCTAATTAAGCCTACACTAAAACTTGTAAAAGAACATATTTACAATACTGAGGCCTGAAGGCCTTAAACAACATAGTTTTTCAAAAACCGCCCATTTACTGGGCCATCAAAAACTGTTTCTCCTTCCATACTTTGTAGTATGAAAGGGTTGTTCCCCTGGATCTGAGCAATGATAAAAGGTCCGGTCCACAGAGCATCAAACTTCCCATGATTGCCTTTCTTTTCCTTTAGTGCATCCCATTTAAGAAGCAAGTCTCCAACTTAAAAATTGTCCATCTTTGTCTTTCTGTCAAAGGCTTCCTTGATTTTCTTTTGGTGTGCTGTAGACTTTTCAATCAGTTGATCCCTGATTTGATGCACTTCTGCCAAATCACTAATCCTCTTTGCCATATCATTTTCCTCATTTTTCTCTTCCTATAAGAACTTGGCCATAGGGAGGGTCAACTGGATTGGGAATATAGCCTCAGTGCCATACACCAGCTTGAATGGAGAATTCCTTGTGGACTTCTTGGTGGTTACCCTGTCAGCTCAAAATGCAAACTTCAACTTGGAATCCTAGTTACTTTTGTTGCCTTCCAGCAGTTTTTTGATTATCTTTATTAGGCTCTTGTTGGATGATTCTGCTAGACCATTACCTTGAGGGTAATATGAGGTGGAATGTACTAGCTTAATGCCCATTTAGTCACACATGTCCACCAGCTCTTTTGCCCTAAAGGCTGTTGCATTGTCTGTAACTAGTTTGTGTGGACAGCCAAACCTGGTGAAGATGTTTTCTGTCAAGAACTTCATGACCACATGGTGATCAACTTTCCTAGTAGGGATGGTTGTAATCCATTTAGTGAAGTAGTCAGTGGCTACCAAGGTCCATCTGTGCTCGCCACTGGAATGTGGATTAATTTCTCCTATGAAATCCAAACCCCATTGTTGGAAAGGGCCACTAGCATGTATTGGCTTCAAGAGTAAAGACTTCAACTGTTGTTTTCTTTCAAACCTCTGGCACCTGTCACAAGATTTTACAATTGAAAAGACATCAGAAAACAAAGGGGGCTAGTAATACCCAGCTCTAAGGATCTTTTGGGCTATGGTTTTCCAGTAGTGATGTTCTCCACAGATGCTGGAATGCAACTGATGCATGACTTCCATGGATTGTTCTTTGTCCAGACATCTTAAAAGGATTCTAGATGGATCCCTCCAATACAAAAAGTTTTCATGGATGCAGAACTTGGCTACTTTGATCTTAATAGTCCTAGCTTGGCTTGAATTAAGACCTGGAGGAACTTCTAGTTTCAACAAAAATTGAGCTATTATAGAATACCATTCACAAGAAGCTAGATTTTCAGCCAATGACTGGTTCTGCCCTAGTTCAACTGTTTCTTCCCTTGTTTTTCTATCATCTGAGTTTGTGCTTTATCGAATTCATGTCCAACATCCTGTAATTTTCTTCAACCATTAGCTTAGCAAGGCCCTGACCTTTGACAAGCTTGGTGGGCTTTAATTTTATGTTGAATTCAATGAGCTTTGCAATCCATTTAACTCTTCTTCCATCAACATCTGGCTACGTTAGGACATCTTTTACTGAAGTAGAGGGCACATATGCAATCACCTTGGAGTGAAAAATGAATACTCGAAAAGCTTTCAAAGATTTGATCAAAGCATAAGCTTGTTTTTTGATAATATCATAACTTAGTTCAACATCCCTTAATGTTTTGCTGAAAAGTGCTACTGGATGTTCTAAACCCTCATCATCTTTCTGCAATAAGACTGCTGCAAGGGTGTCACCTGAAGCAAATGAGAAGATATGGAATTCCTTGTTATAGTTTGGGCTGATTAAAGTGGGAGCTTCCATAATAGTTCTTTTGATGGCTTCAAAAGATATTCTTGCTACATTAGTCCATTTGATCTCTGATCCCTTTTTCAACATGGAGGTGATGTGCTTTACCAATTTTGCAAAATTAGGAATAAACCTCCTTACAAAATTTATTTTGCCCATAAAGGATTGGATGTCCTTCTTTGATCTTGGGACAGACAGGGTCTCTATTGCTTTCACTCTTTCTGGGTTGATTTTGACACCTGCAGCAGAAACAATGTGTCCTAGCAGTTTGCCCTCTTTCAAAGCGAACTGTGACTTCTTAGGATTCACTGATATCCCGAACCTTCTACACTTCAAAAAAACCTTCTTCAAATTCTGCAAATGATCTTGGCGGTTGCTGGAGTATACTGTTATATCATCTAGGTAGATAAGGACAAATTTATCCTTCTCTCTTACAAATGCTATATCCACAGCTCTTTGAAAGGTGGCTCCAACATTCATCAGCCCAAAAGGCATCTTGGAGTAAATAAAAGTGCCCCAAGGAGTGGTGAATGCAGTCTTTTCTTGGTCATCTGGATGTACAACAATCTAGTTATATCCTAAAAATCCATCCAGGAAAGACATCACTTTGGCTCCTGAGACTTTCTGCAGTAAATGCTCCATCTTTGGCAGGGGATAGTTGTCTTTCTTAGAACATTTGTTCAGGTCCTTGAAATCGACACATAGCCTAATTTCTCCACTTTTCTTCCTCACCACTACCAAGTTGGCTATCCACTTTGAATATCTCAGGGGGACAATGATTTTGGCAACCAACAACTTCTTGACTTCTTTTTCAATCAGAGGGAGGAGCAAAGGATTTATGGGCCTCAACTTCTGCTTAAAAGGGATCGTGTTTTTCTCCAAGGGGATCTTATGCTGGATGATATTTTTGTCATAAGTTTTAAGGTCACTGTATTCCCAGGCAAAGACATCAGCAAATTGCTTCATTAAGGTGAGGTATTCAGAAGTTTGCACAACAGACAAATGGGTAGACAAATTTATATACTTTGGATGATCTGGACTCCCTATGTTATGCCCATGGACTACAGACTAATCTTCTTCTTGCGCAATCTTATGAGGCACATCATTATGGTCAAACAACTTCTCTAGAGGCACTAGACCTTTAAGTATATGATTGCTAGGTAGTTAAACAATACTATCTTGGCCAATTCTATTCTTTAGCTGGGGCTAGGGACTTTCTTTCAAGGTTTCATTCTCTTGATCAATTTTCATTTGAGAGAATTCATGAATGACTTGCAGAAACCTGTTTACTTCGTCATCATCCTTAAAGACCTTCCAATGCTAGACATTATCAGACAAGGATGGTCTATATTTTACCTGGACCTCATAAGCCAATCTAGGGGGCATGGGAGGGATGAACATGTTAGCAGATACAACAAGGGAGTCAGCAAGTTGATTTTTCACTCTAGGAGATATATGAGGTACAAAAACTATTAAAAGAATCTTTGAGTCTCCATACCTCATCTCGGTATGCTTTCAGCCTTGGGTGCATTACTTGGAATGTTTTGTTCACTTGTTGAATGATGAGATTAGCATCTCCAAACACCTTTATATCTCTGATTCCCATGTCTTTGACAATGTTTAAGCCCAATATCAGAGCCTCATACTCTACTATATTGTTGGTGACTTGAAAAGTCAGTTTAAAAACTAGATGTGTGCTTTCTTGTTTTGGAGACACTAGCACCACTCCTGCTCCTGCGGTTACCTTTGAACAGGCTCCATCAAAGAACATCTCCCAAGCCTGTGTCCCTTCTTCTTCCATGGCCTGGCCTATTGGTTTCTTGAGCTGCACCGAGGCCCTCTGGGATTCTTCAATTTGGAGAATACATGCTCCAAAATGAGTGTCCATAGCGTAGATGGGATGATTAGTTTGATTCTTCTCATCACTGATCATATAGGCCAGCTGGGCTTCCTTGTACAATCTTCTGCTTTCTCCTCCAAAAACTGGGATAGTGGCATAAGATAGATCATTTTGCAACATCCTACCCAACCTTTTAATCCATCCTCTGGAAAGTAGCATACCAAACTTAGGGGGAACATCTGCTACCACAATATCCATCATCATGCTCTTCATGGGCAGCTAAGTTAGGGTAATAGCCAAGTCTTTGATCAACCCTAGACATTTCACCTTCCTCGAATCAAAGAAGAATAAATCATGATAAGGTCTAGTAATGTCAAAGCCTAACTCTTCCATGACAGCTTTGGCATCAGATTATGGTTGGCGCCTATGTCCAACAGATAGTTGTGGAGGACTTTGTCATGAATGGTCAAGGAGACATAAAACGATGGAGAATTTTCATCAGCAGGTTCAGTCATTGGGCTCAGCACAACTGCTGGCTTATCATCTTGTCAATTCACATAGTTAGTGGATGCTTGCATGGCTTTCAGCTCAAGGGCATCAAGGATGGGCTTCCTAAAGGCCTCACTCTTTACAAGTTCTATCAGAGGTACATATATTTTCAACTTCTGGACTTTTGATTCAAAAATGAAAGGGGAAGGGGACTTGTCAGGGCCTCTTACCTCTTGAGCTGGTGCTTTGAGGATGATGGAATCAACTGCTGGTTTCCTCTGTTTGCTGATCTGCTACTCTGTGTGGACAATAGCTCTCTGGGCAATATTCTCTTTGACATTACTCATTCTTGACCTCAAGTTATATCTTTGTTGGTCTTCAGTCTGTAGAATAGCTTCTCTGTCCCACTCTTGACTGGTCTGGTCCTTGAGTAATGGCTCCTCATATGCAGCTAATGTCAAAAAGGCAGCAATGCCCTTATCTTCCATGCAGTGAATCTCATCCTCATCATTGAGCTCCTCCTCCTCCATGACTACATTCTAAAAAGGAGCCTTAACCCTTTGTTCTCCACTAGTCTCTTTTCCCTTCTGAATGATTTGCATTTGTTCATTTGCTCTTCTGAATGGATTTGGATTCCTAGGAGCAAATGTATTAGGAAGCCTTGCTTTCCTAGAACTCTGCTCAACCTTTAGTTTGGATATTTTAGTAGCCAATGACTCAATCATTTTGGTCATTTTGTCTAACTTGGGTTCTGAGGATGAAGAATAAGAAGAAGCCTCACCTCTTTGCCTCCTTCTATAAACATGACCTTTGAGTTTTTTTGCAGCCATGATATTGGATTCCATCTCCAAGGCTGCATCTTGCATTTCAGCTAGAGTGGCACATCTTCTTTCCCTTAATAACAGGCAGAAATCGGAGTCAAAGGCATTGGCATAGGTGAGTTTTGCAAAGGTGGGGGTAGGCTTCACTTCAGCTGGTATCTTGCTATACATACGCTTGAACCTTTTATTAAAATCAGATAATGACTCCCCATTTTCCCTCTTGAGGTTGCCAAACTCAGTATGGTAGTATAACAGATCTTTCTTATCTCCCCAATGCTTTAAAAACACATCATCTAATGCTTCAATGTC
Source organism: Pinus taeda (assembly GCA_000404065.3). Lineage (NCBI taxonomy): Eukaryota > Viridiplantae > Streptophyta > Pinopsida > Pinales > Pinaceae > Pinus > Pinus taeda. The sequence continues at coordinate 62,633 of APFE031363012.1, forward strand.
TGCTATAGACCTACGGGTTAGCTCTCTGAACCACTTCCTAGCCTCTCCATCAAGGCTTTGTACAAATACTCTCATCCACACATCATCTTCACTGATATCTAGGTTATCAGCATAGCTATAAAAAGACTCAAGGTGTTCTTCAGCTATTACTCCCTCTGTACCAGTGAACCTAGGCATGTATTTCTGATATTACCCTGCAGGCATGGCATTCAAAGGAACGGGCAGGACCAGGGGTCCGTATCTAGCAGCTATGATTCTTTCCATTTTGGTGGGTGCTTGCTGGCCTGCCATGACTGGGGTAGATGGAAAGGTATTGGCAGTTTGGAAGGTAGGCAATTGAGAAACGAATGACAGGTCTGAAGGAAACTGATGGACTATAGGGCAGGTTTTCTTTGGACTGAGATCCAAAGGGGAAGTTATTGAACGAGGAGCTTTATGAATCTCTGAGGATCTTTCTTCAATGATAGTGCTAGGCTCTATATTTTCAACATGTACATGCTCAGTTACCAGCCTTTCTTGAAGAGATACATAAGATTGTTTTGGTTTACTTGATCCTGATGCTCCTTTTTGTGATGCCTTTCTCTGCTTGACAATCTTCTCAGGGTCAGGCACTAGGTTAGTTGGTGATTTCTGAGGATTTCTTCGAGTATGTCTCATAAACTGAGCCAGAACTATAATGTGGAGATGCCAAGAGGTTCTGCCTCCAATAGAGTCACCAGATAGATGATTACAACCAATAATGTGTCCAGACTTTGTCTATCATCAAAGCTGGATCTGTGTCATTCTCCTAGGGAAGCTGAGCTTCAATCTCCTCTCCCCGGCAATGACGCCAATTATGTTAGGATTCCAAGAAACTCTCCTAGGTTGTAACTCGGAGATGCCTGGTAATATATGAATTCAACTATTGTTGCAGGTTTAATGGAAGGAATGATGGTTTGTTCAAGCCAGATAACCACTTCTACTTTGTTTCACTCTAGACATGCATGAACACCCTCAGAATACAAGGCTTTAGACCACCAAATGCTCACAGTTTAGATATTGGGTGGATATTGAGAATACTAACCACACCTACAGATGCATAAGACCATGTGATGGCCGGCTGCAACTAGTAAAGAAACTTGTAAATCTAATCTACTAATGCAAATATAGGATGATAGATCTCCTGCATTAGATAGAGAGAAACCTGGGCAACTTATTCAATGATGCATACATGATTTTAACACAAAGATAAGATGACATTTATCTAGTGCTAAACATCAAGAGATCAAGAACACAACATATCAGGCACAAGATTGGAACAGAGGGAAATGGAAAGTGAGCAGTTAATAGCAAAAGAAGCTTGTATTAGCTGAAAATGAAGACGAGACACTACAAGTGATAAAATATATACAGTCTCCAGAAGTTGAACCTTACATCAAATGCCAACCTTGATTACATCTTGCTTCTGGGTATTCATAATTTTGCAATGCTATAACACTTGGCTATTTAGGTATGGAGGGGTGATAATTGACCACCAACTGCATTTAACTACCTGATAGAGTCTTTGAACATGTTTGCTTGCTTCAGTGGATGAATCTGATTTGTTCAGATGTTGTGTTGTCCTTTTAGGCTATTGGAGTGCTCGTACTTGTGGAGTTCCATAATTGATAAATTCAGTTGCAGGGTTGTGCTTGTCCTTTTCTTCCCTGGCCATGCTTTTTGTTGAATATGGTTGTTGGATATTGACTGTGACTGGTACTGGCATGCTGGTCATCTTCCTCTTCAGGCAAATAGAGTGGTTAGAGGACGTGGAATGCATGGGCGAGTGGACGATTTGGATGAGCGAGAAGAATGGCCATTAGATTGAGGAAACGAATGGTGGAGATGGCTCGACGGAGGCTACCGATTGAGGTAGGAGCAAGGTGAATTGGGGCCATCAGATCTAAAGCGGACATATCAAACGGTCATTGGGAAACGAATTCACGCGGGAGTTTAACAGGTGGGACGGATAGGTCGGGCAGTAAATGGTATTTATCGCACCGCTTTTGGGCACTAAGTGGTAAAAGCTCGGGGTCACACAATTCCATTCAGCGATCGACAAGTAGTGGCGGATGAGAGAGAAAAATTGCTCTCATCGCGCGCTAACATTCGTTCATATTGCCGCGCAATGGGAGCGAATGCCATCGAATCTTTATGGAGATGATCGAAAGGTGGGAAATGATCGAGCGGGTTACTTTATCAGGCTCAATGAGAGATGTTGGATTGGCGGGGATTGATCAACGGTGGGGATTCAGCGAGGGGCTTATGAGCGCACGAGGTCATATTGATGAGGTTCTATGGCAAGTTTGGACTTCGCGCTTAGAACCGGGGCTAAAAGGGACTTTGTCGGATTTTAGAGGGTTTAGTTAGGGAATGGAAAGGGTTTAGGGATGAGTAGGGTGGAGGAAAAGGGAAGAATGACCAATGTGAGCTTTCCTTTGAACGCAGCCAAGCAGACCATGATCCTTCTCGATCTTAGAGGATTAGCATTGCATAGCAGAGCTAACAGGACCAGCTCAGGCATATCACCACTAAGGAATATCTGGAGGTGAACATGAACAATATGTAGAAGTACATTGGTGGCCTTGTCCAGATCAAAACCATGTGGCTCTTACTGAAGAAGGAAATTCAAACCAGTTCTAAATCAGTCTACCTAGATGCAATGGAGTCTAGAGTATGCTTCTAGCTTAATCCCATCACATAATTTGGGGAAGTCATCGCACAGTACAAGGCTTGGCACCACTATGTGACCGAGAAACTACAAGTTGAAGTGGTTGAGCTGGAGTTTCCCCAAAATCAAGCTTAACTTGTTTTGTCTAATTAGGTTGTCTAGTTGAATCTACCTAATTTTGTCTTATATGGGTATGAGCATATTGTAATATTATTTTGTAATAAATTATAAGTGAAATTCCAAGTGTCAATTGTGGAATGTGAAGAGTAATTTTGTAATGAAGTCCAAAATTCATGGTTGGAGGAAGTCAAACAATTATAAGGGAAGTCGAAGAGTCATACAAGGAGATGAATAGTCACCCCTTTCGTTATTAATATACCCTCATTAGTCATGTAAAAGTATTTCAGAGGAGATATTGGCTTAGGAGTAGAAGCTTGGGAGTTTTTTTGAGAGCCTTGGCTTCTCCATAGAATAGAGGGAGTATCTTTATTTGGAGGAGTAGGTGTTGGGTTGATGTTCGACTATTGGGACTAGTGGTAAGTCAATTGCATATGTATGCTCGGGACTTTCACTTTAATAAAGCTTAGTGCTGGCACATTTTCATGCGTATGTTGTGAATATAGTAGGAATATTCTTGTTATGTTTGCAATATATGTTATTCCATTTACGCTAACGCTTATGAACTATTTCATTTTCATTAATATGAAACATGTTGAATGTGTGTTGTTGTAGATTTCCATCATGGTTAACTTGTGAACATTTTTGTAGGCTAACTTGTAGTGCATTTTATTCTCATGTGTTCCTTTCAAGTTGTGTACTATTACAGGCTTCTAAGGGGCACACTTACTTTTCCCCTTGTTTTGTTAGAACCTTTCATGCATTTCACTTGACCCTTCACACAATTATACAATTGTTTCACCAAAGTCACGAATACATCATTCTATGTGTTGTCATAGCCAAGGCATAACACTAAAATCCATTTCGGCAATTAGGTCGTATTACAGACGGGGCTCATATTCCAAACAGTGTGAGGTCTAATTGGGACTTCATAATGGGGAGATGCCCTAAATGTTGGCGGGTCTAGCATCATCAACAATACCTCATCTAATTGGAGGAAATATGCAGTAATATCCTATTCATCATTCATCTTGAGACTTTAAAACTTCCTTTTATAGGTTTGAATCTTTTCCTTTTTGGCCTTGTAATTTGCTTCATAAAAATGAATGAACTTGTGCCACATCTTAGGCTCCTTTAATACCTATAACTTTGGTAAATTTTGAATCTAACAAACCACTTGCTATAGAGTTCAAAGCCTTTACAGTTTCCACATATGCTTTCTTTCCATATGGATATGTTGGAAGAGGACATGGGATATTTTATCCATCTATGAAAGATTGCCAAAATTCGACTCCAAGAGACATTAAGTAGTACTGCATCCTGACCTTTTAGAAGGGAAACTTTGTTCCATCAAATTAGGGTACCTTACCATCTTAGCTGGCCATTGTGATTCAAAAATCTTCTTCCTACTATTAGGTCGATTTGAAAGAAGCTAGCTTTGATACCAATTGTTGGAAATACTAAGAGGGGGGGTGAATTAGTCTTTCATTCAATTATTATATTTTGTTGGTTAATATTTTTATCACAAATTAAATAAAAACATAAGAAATATAACAATTATAATTTCGTTGATGAATATAGTGAGGACTTCAATCCTATGACAACAAATCACTCGCCAACTTGTACAACAAAATTTCTTACTCCTTCAAGGCTCTAACCTTGAATAAATTCAAGAACCAACTTGGTCAAAATGAGGACTCCAATCCTCCTAGGCTCCATCCTTTCCAAATAGAATTCAATACCAACTTATGTAAGATGTCTCCAACAAAGGCTTCAAATTCGCTTCAGCAAGTCTTCTAAATGCTTCTCTAGTAATGGCTTTAAGTTTGCTCAACAAGTCTTCTAAAAGGCTACTCCAATAATGGATTTAAGTCTGCACAACAAGTATTCTAAAGTTTGATCCAACAATGGCTTTAAGTTTTCACCATAAGTATTCTAAAGGTTGCTAGTATAACTTTCTGAAGTATGTATTCAATTCCATTCAAGAATGCTTCGAAAGGGTGCTTCAAAGGTCTTCAAAGGTGCTCCAAATATTTTTCTACAAAAAATATTTAAAGTTTTCTCAAAGATTATCAATTTCGTTCTCAAGAGAGAGGCTTCAAAGCTCTTTTATAAATTGCTCCAAGTTTTCTCTTATATTGGTCTAAGATTCACTCAAACTTCAGCTCAAAACATGTTCAATTGACCCAATTATGCTCTACAAAGATTAAAAGACTCAGTTCTGACTACAAGACACCCATAGTACAAACTTTATTTCAATCACAATCCAGGTAGTGTAGGAGGGTGAGAATTGTAGGTGATTGACGTTTGTCCTACCTTAGGGGCTAAGGTCTACCTCAAGGCCAAAATTACAATTTGCAATCACCTCAATTCTGTCACTTATCACAAGGTCAAAGTTTTATTCCAAGAGGGTTGAAAGTCTTGCTCTAGATGAAGATTGAATTTGGTGTCACAAAAGGGCCAAAGTAATACTCCAAAATAGTGCCCACAAGATGCCACAAGTAAAACAAATCCATTAGAAAAATATTCCAAGAACCCTGAACCAAAACAAAGATGAAATTCTTGTCTTATTCCTGGAAATAACTACAGGTTCATGAGTTATGAACCCTTATACTTTGTCTCCATAGATAAAATTTCTTCTTGTTTCCTTGGTCGAATTGGATGAGTATAATGGGGGAGTCAAATTGTCTATTTATGCTAATTCGACCATGCTTGAAATGATCATGTCTATAAGAGGGTCGATTTGAAGAGAGGCAAAAATGGATTTTTTAACTTGTAAATTCAAATTCTCTTCAACGAGGAGGAGTTAGGAGGAAAGAAAAAATTTGTTGGAAAGGGCTTGAAGTCCTCTACAAGTCCATGCCATCCTTATTTTCGTCAAGTCATCCTTTGACATCAATAACAAAGTATTCTTCTAACATGGCACACATGGTAAGGTATTCAGTCGAATGACACCTTGCTCCATAAACCATTGCAAGTAATTCTTCACCTTATTTGATTCTATTATAGAGTAATTGTATAGCCCAATGTTTGGAAACAAAGAGTCCAACAATAGTTGGATCTCATGCTCCACTTCCCTCTTGGGTGGTATCCATTTAGGCTCCTAGAGCACTTCCTTGTATGCCTACAACAACTCACCCAACTACCATCTTTATTCCTTAGTGCACCCTCCACGGATTCCTTCTCTCCCACTGAATCTTCTATAGAATGAGCTTCTCTACAAACAATAAAACATACTTCTTTCTAGAATTGATTAGTTTCTTGGATTGTTTCACACTTATCAATGAAATTTTAGACTTACATCTATGCATGTTGATGGTGAAGGATTTTATATCCTTGATGATGCGATACTAGTTATCCCTGCTAATGAATATTGCATCCTACATATACATATAGGGACTCTCAAACAAAACTCTACATACATCAAGTGGAACTACATCCAATTATACATCATTAATGAAATCATTAATAATAAAAAATATGATTTTGCACTATTTGGTTACCTTTGTTTTTGCATCCCTATTTATTCATCCTAATGGATATAGGTTAGGATGATTTTGAATCTCCAATCCCAATTCTTTGAAAAACTCTACTGCAATGGGATTCACCCATGATCTTGAGTCAAAACGAGCATAAATTTTCATCTTCTTGACCCATGTCTTTATATGGAAGAGTTTGGTCATCTCCTTCTCTCCTTGTTGCAAAAAGGCTACTTAGATTCATCTCCTTTTGCATTGTTGTACAAAAAAACTTCTCATTCATGTTCAAGTTACTTTCCACCTAATTTCTCAAATCTCTGGCTATGAGATTTTTTTTTTTTTTTTTGGTTGGGTTGAGTTCTAAATGTAATTTCAAACATTTCTCCTTTTTGTCACCATTAATGTTATAGTTGTTGCAATGGTTTCTAGTATATTTGCACTATTGTGATGTGTCTTCTGTTTTCTTCCTCTCCTGCTTTCCATTTCTTTTTCCTTTCTATGGAAGATTCCTAGTGTTCCTTATGCTTTGTACCACTTTATTTCCTTTTCTTCTAGTTTATGCTTTCTAGGTGTTGTTCCTATACATAAGCCTCATCCACCACTTTGGGTTTGAACAACATTGCTTGCTTTTGAAAATTGCCATATAGACCTCGTAGATACTTGAAGAGGATGTTTGGCTTCTTGAGAGAGATACCCAACATTATTTCCATATTTTTGAATTTTGTGGTGTACCAGTGTATATTGTGTCCCTCTGTCTACTTGAAGTAATGCCATTGGATCCACTAGTCCTATACATACCCAATAAGGTAGAATTGGAACTTCATGGAAGTTGTGAAATACTCTCACTTACTTATTAGAGGGACCCCCTCTAGCCTTAGGTTTTCCTATGTGGCTTAACCACTAGGTTAAGCCATGGCCCTCTAGTTTCAAACATGGAAACAACATTTTCTATTTCTCATCTATGTGATTGAAACTAAAATAAACGTTTAACTATTATAATCATTGATTTCATTTCAAAGCATTAATATCACCTTAATATGGCTTGATCTTGACCTTCACTTGCATGAATGTTTCATGGAAGGACTATGAATGTTTCATGGAACTCAAACTGGGTTTTTCTTTTTCGAGTTCTCTCTTAGATTCCTTCTATGGCTCTTCTCGATCCTTCAATTTTCACTCTAACCTAATCTTTGAGTTGAAAACTTTGTCTCTTTTGGAAAATATAGAGACTTGTAGATTAAAACTTATTTTCCTTATATTGATAATTTCTTGTGATATTAGTTGGTTCTTAACCAGCCTAGATCCATCTTAACTCCAGATCTATTAAGCGTCGAGAGGGATCAAATCTCTCCAAACCTCTTTTTTGAGTGCAAAACTT
>APFE031363013.1:0-15996 GCA_000404065.3 Pinus taeda
GGATCAGTTGTTTGAAGATATAGAGTGTTATGATGATCATCAAAATAATCATGTCTTCTTTGACCCTATAAGTGAATACATGGCAAAGCTTTGCACACCAGTATTTCATTTTCATTTTCATTATGAAGATCAGGTACATTATAAGTTGATTTGGTCATTTCACTACCATGGTTATTTTGAGGTTGAATGCAGTCAAGAGCCTCCAATATCAGAGAAAACAATTGATTGGCTTTATTGGAAATATCATGTTGCTTGAGCTGAAAGAAGTTTGAAATTGATAGGGTAGGTAGGTAGAACAATGCAAATAAGCTCAAGGTTGACTGAGCAATTTTTTTTAGTAGATATAGATTTCTTTCTCCTACAGTCATGCTTGTCAAGCAAATTTCTGTTTGTCATAAGTGGATAAGGCACTGTATCTGCATGTTCTTAGTGTACCACAAGGGCACGCTATCCCAAGTGGAGCCACTGTTATCACCGACAAAATTTCGATGCTAAATGTCTGCAAATAAGCACATTAACCCTTTTAGCAGTTTCGCAGCGCCAAAATGTTTAAGTGTTTTAGCAGTTGGAAAGTGAAGTCTCTGCCTTAAATAACAAATATGTGGTCTATGTTGAACAGCTGGAGGAATGATACAAATGTTATTCTTGCAGATGAGATGGGCCTTGGAAAAACTATGCAATCTGTGTCAATGCTTGGGTTTTTACAGAATGCGCAGCAGATACACGGTCCTTTCCTTGTAATTGTACCTTTGTCAACATTAACAAACTCGGCAAAAGAATTCCGTAAATGGCTACCTAGCATGAATGTTGTTGTTTATGTTGGCAATCTTGCAAGTAGAGAGGTTTGCCAGGAATATGAATTTTATACCAACAAGAAGACTGGCCGACTTATTAAGTTAAACATATTATCGACCATATATGAGGTTGTGTTGAAAGATAAGGCCATTCTCTTAAAGATCAAGTGGAATTATTTCATGGTTGATGAAGCACACCGATTGAAGAACAGTGAAACCTCACTCTACACTGCTCTCTGTGAATTCAGTGCCAAAAATAAGTTGTTGATTACTGGACACCTTTGCAGAATAGTGTTGAAGAACTGTGGGCTCTATGGCATTTTCTTGATCAGGACAAGTTCAGAAAAAAGAACGATTTTGTGGAGAAATACAAGAACTCGAGTTTAATCAACGAGAATGTGTTTGCTAATCTACACAAAGAGCTTCGGCCTCATCTGCTCCTCAAACTCATGGCCTAGATAGGTTTGCTAATGAAATTCAAACTCACAAAGCACAGTGGAAGCTATTAGCATCTCTGGCGATCCTTCTGGCACTGATTGTAGTGGATATGGATCAGATACAAAAGTGAATGCAGCTATGGAGAAATGGGAGCGAAATGTATTTGAGTTTCCACAGCCCACTTTTCGGAAATTGATGAAGGAACACTGTATGGAACCGTTCCTTGTGTTTCAGAGTTTCGGCCGATTCGAGTAGATAATCAAACATTAATGGTGCATCGATGTGGAAAACGGGTGAAGCTATCTGGAATGGATTTTATTCCTGGAGATGGCAAAGGACTCTGTTTTGAAAATGCCCCAGAAACCAGAGACATGCCTGAAGCAAACCAATCAGATGGAAATACCAAGATTCGGCGTTGTCCAAGTTACGCCTATGTTAATCCAGAACATGTTTCTACAGGTGGCAATCGGAAGAGGAGCGAAGGGGCAGAGTGAAGACCAGAAGTGTGAACGTAAGGCCATGTGGATAATTTAGTGCTGCGTTCAGGTGTCAAGACGGTAAAGCGGCATGGTGGCAATCAGAAAACAAAAGGAATATATTTCAAAAAAGCATCGATCCACGTCATCAACTCTCAGACAGCGGCAATATTGATAAGCTTCGAGACTTCATGAAGCAGGTATATGATTGACAAGAGTCATAGCGGTGACAGAGGCGGTGATAGACTGCCACAAGGAAAAGGGGCCTGAGCATTCGATTAGGTCATTTTTGATGATAATCGAAACCCTGGTTTGAGTCGGTAGGCTATATTATGTAGAATCATACATACACTGTTTGACTGAAAATAATAATGCTTCAGGTGGCAAAATCGTTGTTGAAAGGCATACTCAAAATCCTGCCGAGAATACATGTAAGCTTTGATCCCTGTAGTCATCAAGGTCCCATTCGGCAGCACATCCCAAGGCTCTATGTCTAGACCAGCAGTTAAGTTTTTCTAAAGCTCTTTAGGGCTTATCAAAGCATGTTTGGTAATGTTGCGGCTTTTTCTTCTTCTTCATTGGTGAGGCATGGATAAAAATCGTTTTGACTGTCCATATCCAGGGTGTTTCTTTTGTGTTATGAAAGGGGCAAATCCAAGTAAGCGTCGAACAAATATTATGAAGTTTTTTAAGGACCTACCCTCTCAAGATGATGAAGGCCAGGTTCTTGCCGTCAGTGGCCTGTGGAACACTGCCATGGCACATCCGAATGATTCCGAGTTCATTGATCTAGCTCATATTATTGGATCATATACCATGAACATGGAGGAATTTGCAGAAAGGGCCGAATTCCAACCCTGTCGCAGAGGTAAAAGTTAGCCAAATTAAGGGAGGCCGAGTTGATTGTTACTTCAGATTTAAGAGGGCAGAGTGGCATTCCTGTATCTGAGGTCGAAGTGATTCCAGGTAGCCGAGGCTGAGTTATACCAGAGTGATTATGCCAATTTTAGATAGGCTGAGTTGGGTCTTACCTTGAAGACATTCGCTCGGCTTATTAATCCCAATCAGTTCCAGAATTCTTGCACAAGTGACAAGCCTGAATTTTTTAGAAATACACTGCCCTTTGAAACTTATTCATTGCTAATTGAAAGAGGGTCGAATTCTGAGGAGGACGAGATTGGCAATTCCAGGGGTCTGGCACATTTTTCTCCTTACAAACAGAGGGCCAATTTCAGTTGTATCCATAGATTGAGATTCTTTGGAGATTGGTCCATATATGGACTATGAGTTTCCAATTGTCTCCATCTTCAAACAGTGGATCAAAGTCACCAATTTTGGAGCAGATTACTGAAGACGAATATTTGCTGCATTAGCTGAAACTTGTTTCTTAACATATCAATCTTTTCCTGAAGTAGAATGAAGGGTTGTATTCTATCCCATCATCTCTCTTTGCCATTAAAATAAGCTCATGCAAGTTTCAGTCTGAGGGTTTCAAGTGAGAGCCTCACACTAGTTTCGGTGAATCTCATTGCCACCCTAACTAGTCTCTTCCCAATTTCGGTGGACAACCTTAGCACCCTAGTTGGGTCATTTTCTAGAATTCATTAAGAAGATCTAATCAAGTTGGTTGCAGGTATTCCTCAACTCATTTTGGTCTTTGCAGGATAGTGTGGATCATATTATTTTCAAGGGAGCTTGAAGTTTATCCTGTGAGAAGGCCGAGGCTCCAATCTCAAGCCAAAAATGTGGTTTTGTTGTAAATTTTCTTGAAGAAGCCAATGAACCTGCTCAGATTATGGGCATATGCTGTTCAATAAAAGCACAGCTGTCAAAGATCAGGCCACCATGGCTCTACTGGTTTAAATAAAAGGAGGACTGTGTTTTTTAATTCACACAGCAGTTTCGTAGCGCGCTACGAAACTGCTGTAGGTGATGATTTTAAATGCAGAACAGCTGTTTGATATCATGAGCAAGAAATTATTTTTGAAAAGAGAGACACATGTCAATCAATCCCGCCTACAGCACATCAGCAACATGGCAGCAGTACATACCAGGGGTTATTAAAGGCTTCAAACATGCTGTTATATATCCGAGCAGATTAAGGAAAGCAGGGACCGAGAAGCCAGGGACATCTCCAGCATGACTGAGCAGTTAAAAGAGTTGGCATACAAGGTCGATATGGAGTACTAAAGACATCCAGCTCAGCCATATCAAAAAAGGACAGGTGTCAAAGATCAGGAAAGACATCATACTCACGAGGAGTTAGAATTAGAGTTTAAATTGGATTAGGACTCTTTGTATTTATTGCATAATACATGATGTATTTAATAAGTTTGTTTAAGAATAGATAAGGTTGTTAGTTAATGATAAAGATCGAGCTCCCCTCATGCTGGAGGAGGAAGCTCCAAGTAGTTAGAGGATGCTATTATATATAGCTCAATCGTTTATGTACAAGGGGTTGGATACTTATGCAAAAGACAGAGTTTTTTATTGGTTTATGTATAAAGCTTTTTACAATAATAGATAGATTGTTTTATTCTTCCCAAGATTCATTATGTGTTAAAATGCTCAAGATGTTGGTGGTTTTGTCTTACCAAATGTAAGTTTTGCAGCTTTATGAGTATGCAATCACTCTGAATTCATCATTGATGCTCAGACTTCCTGTGCATACTTGTAAGTTGAGGTTCTTGTTCTTCATGTTTTATAGCTCCTTAGGTACACAATCACTCTGAATTCACCTAGTGCTCAGACTTCCTGTGTGTACTTATCAGCTGATGGTTATTTGATGAATGTCTTGAATGTTTGAACGTTACATGCCTTGGCTTCTATGAATGAACAGTTAATAGTTTACTGATAAGATGTTTGACTCCATGAGCCCAATGGAAGAAATGTTATGTTGACTGTCCAACCAGCTTGTTTATTAAATCTACGTTTCAAGAGTTAGCCCTCTTTGTGCTTAAGGATAAATCAATAGTTTGTTTTGAGAGAGCCCTCTCAGGTTAGGGAGGCTAATCCCTAGCTAAAAGCCTGGTTTGAAACAGTTGCATAAGATCTCACTAAGTAGCAGCCCTTAGTACTGATTTTGTGACAACAATTTCAATCATAATAAAGACATCATCGACATACATGAACAAGTAAACCAATCATCAATTGTAAACATCAATCATCAAATCTGTAAACATCTATTAACAAATCAAACGCTAGTTTATGTACATGATCCTAATAAGGAATATCTGCATATGTACGCGCCTACCATGCATAACACCTATGTATATATATGCACATACTACAAAAATATTTTGTAGAATATATGCATGACCCTTCAGAGCTGGATCTGCATATGTACGCTACTATGACCAAACATACCCATGTATAGATTTGAAAACTTTCATTGCAGACACAATTTCACTTTCTGCAACCTTAACTGTCAATGCTACAGACTTTTGAATAAATTGTTTAGATTATAACATCATATTTTCATCAATATTATGCATTTGATGCAAGTAAATCAATTAAGCATACATGTCAACATATTTCAGATCTTTCAAATCTGAGTCTTCTCCTTGCTCCCTGGTGCACACCTGTTTCAGATCAAATCATTCATAGACAACACAAAACTTGCATGCCTAACACTTTGATCTCCATCTCCTTATATAGATTTAGCCTCAGCCAATACCTTAGGCCAATCCCTTAGTAATGTCGTTAGTATTCTTTGACGAGATCAAATAACCATTGTTGCACTTATTACTATGGGCCAATACTATGGTAAAGACTAATGGGCCTCCAAATTAACACAAATTAAGGCCCATATAACCTTTCTTAGACACATGGAGAATATATTAAACCTCTCCTTATACACTTAATAATGTTTTTTTAGCTTTGATATATTTTTAGGAAGGTTTAGACGTAATTGCATATTATGTGCTTAATATTATTTATTTTTGCATAATATTGAGAGAATATCGAGTAAATTATGAATGAGATAATAGACATACTTTCTCCCTACTAAAAGAGGATCAAAACTTGATAATAAATGAAGAAGATATTATGAAATTATTTCACAATTTTGGAGCTCCAGTGATTGAGAAAATCTATGAATGTGCTCCCTATCATTTAATGCAGATTCCTAGTGTTGAGAACCAGATCCACTATTTGAGGGATTTTTTTTTTTGGGGGGTGAGGGGGGAATCTTCCTCCTTTCAAGGATAATGCTTCCTCATCACTTTTTATAATTACCCATTATAATTGGCCTCTAGGGGCATGTATTTCTTAGTCTTATTGTGGGGAAAACTTGTTATTTAATAGCTCCACTTTCATTTCTAGTAGGGATGTACTTAGACCGATTCAAATAATGAAGTTTGGTGCCATTTTTAGCCTCTAAAGCTTGGTTTCCTCCATAGGATACTAATTTTCCTTTGGTTTTTCTATCCCAAGAGCCTCAAATCCCTCTTTTACAATTTCTTTATTTCCTTTGAATGCCTTTTTCACTTGCATCTCTTATTTCTGCATTTACTAATCAAGTTTCTTTTGTAGTAGGTTACAATGGTTAAATGATTGAAGTGAGTATTTTTGGTAGTTTATTTATAGATTCAAAAGCATGATTAAGCCATAGAACATATTTTAAAATTCATATTCACCAATGAGCTACTTGGATTGGTTTACTAGTTCACAAATCTAGAATTTCTGGAAATCCCTTGGAGTGAAATAGTAGTAATTTTCTACTAATTTTTAGAACATGTTAATGAGCTTCATTTTATTTGATTACACTTGCTTTGGTTCATATAAAACTCAATTTAATAAAAAAATTACCCCATAGCATTTGCACTTGATTAGGTTAGGAATTTGGTAGGCTAACTAGCTCACTAGTTCTTGAATTTTCAGTTTTTAGAGTAATAATTTTATACTATTTTTAGCACATTTTAACAGGGGTATTTTGGAGTTATTCCACTTGGAATGGAGTCCTGATATATCCTACATATTAAAAAAAATTTCCCTTCCCATTTGCATTTGATTTACTTGGGAATTCGATAAGTTATCTCACTCATGTAGCAAATCAGGGCCTCCTATAGCACCTCTTGTAGCACATATAAACATGACCATATTTTCTCCAAAAACTTGATTTTTGTCCCTTAGGATTGAATAATGACCCCTAGGCCTTAAATCCATGTTTTCGTAAGAATAAACACCACTTAGGACTTTCATTTTTACAAAGTAGATTAGGCCTATTTATTTGAATTCATGCTCTTAGGATTTCAATTACAAATTGTTGTTCTTGCATAGGATTGGTTTCTTTTCAAAAAAAAATTCACATTCTGCAATTAGACTAATGATTCAAATTGTTTCAAGTAGCACAAGGTTTCCATTATGCAAATAGACAAGTACTTTTCATTCCTGCAAATAACATAACCTTTACCTTCTTGCAATTAGGATTAGTGTTCACATTTAAGCAAATAGCATTTCCATTTCTTGCAAATAGAATAACATTTTCATTTTTGCAATTTGTTTAGGTTTTGATTTCATGAAATTCACTTCATTACCTCAGATCAAATAAAGGACACATTTCATGTTGCACATATAGTTTCCATACCTCTTAATTTTGTATGAACCTCGGGTTGGTAATTTAAGTTGGTAGCCATGGGAGTTGCAGTATTCTTGTTGCAATATTGGGGCTCATCACTTTTTGGCGTCATTGTTAGGCAAGTGTCAAAGCATGCATTGTTTTCTTCCATAGTTGATTCATTTATTTTACTTTCTACAAGAACAAAAAATTTCATTAGGCATATTTCATTGCATAGACAGAAAAATTTCATTGCATCAACATTCCTATTTTTATTAAAAAACAAAAAAAATACTTCTCCAAATCCCCCCATCTGATCACGTGTTGCAGTAAGAACCACATCACCATCCACGTTCGCACGTAGAATAAGAATAGGTAGCAGAGAAGGTAGAAGAAATGGATGGAGATGAGGACAATGAAGAAGATCCTCTTGGATTTCCCATTCAAGATACTAATATCAGTGTTCATATGAAGAACATCCCTCCATCTTTCCTTCCCAACCCATGGTATGAGGTCAGAGGATCCATAAACCTCTCTTTGAATTTGAAATCCCTTGTAGATCTTATGGTTATTTATTAAACACTAAAAAATTGAGAATTTTTTTTTTGGGCAACATTGAAGGATAGAACTAAGTGGTTCATGAGTTTAGGGACTAATTCAATAAGATCATGGAATGATATGCAAAACATATTTCTAAAAAAATATAAAGATCATGATCTTAAAGAAGAAATATTTAGAATGACTCAAAAATAAGATGAGAGCCTTGAAGATATAATAGAGATATTTATGTATAATGTTAAGAGAGAAAAATTACATCATTTAGGATTTGACACACTAAAAACCCTCTTACTTAGAACAATTACGGATGAGTGGATTGATCTCCTTCATCTCATGAGTAGAGGTGATTTATACCAATTATCATTTGAAAAAAAATTGTGAAACATGCAAGCGCATATCAAGAGGAAGGGTAAGGGTAGGGAAATCAACATCAAGATCGATAAGTTAAGATGAACTTAGATTTATTTATTTATTTTAAACTTTAAAATAAAAATTCTTGGCAATCAAAGTGAACAAGTAGAAATGGTAAGAATGCAAAATGAGCAAAAAGATGATGTTCATATTTTGGTTATCCATGCAAAATCACATGCCACTAAATATTTCCCATTATTATCAAGGTTGAGGGAATTTTACCAATAGGATAATGAAGCAAGTCAATCACCAAAGAAACTATGTTATGTAGCTCAAAGAAGACCATGACAACCTAGTCAACCTGGTATGATGCAAGAACCTAATTCATAATTTGAAGGTTATGCACATTCATCTCAAAGTAATTGGAACACGCCCTTTCCATGGAAATATTTTCCATCTCAACCCCAAAACCAATCTTGGAAACAAGGTTTGCAAGGACCTTATGGGAGGAATCCACAATATCCTCAATATCCTCCATACCCAACTCCAAGCTATCCAATACCATCCACCTCCACCACAACCACAAACCCAACCACATCCATCTCAAATATCTACTCCCACTTAACTACCTGTACCACCATTTATGAATCCAAACAACGAAGTAATTCAACCACTTACAATGTTGAGGTACAATACTTCCAAACAACTCCTCTTGATGTGAATGATATTCACCTTAGATCAAGAAGTATATTTCAACAAAGATATTCTCTTGATGCCATTGAAGAACAACATCTAGAAGAAGAAGATCCGAAAGAATCATGTATCACATTTTATGAAGAGCAACCATTAGAGCCTGAGATTGAAGAGTTTTGGTTATGCTTACCATTAGATCCTTTATATGTGCTAGGGACTAATCGGAAAAAAGTATAAGATTTGAATGGAACAAAAAAATAGACACGAAGAATGATCCAAATGAGCAAGCGAACCAAGGGAATCAAAACTATATTGAGGTTTGGTTCCTGAAAATCAACAAGATGGAGCATCACTCTCTTCTTCAACAGTGCTTGATATCATCAAAGTCAAAGCATTTGGTCTTTAATATTCAGGTACATGTCAAAGCACATGTTTCAAGCCTACACATGAGTTTATATGTCATATTTTTATGCACATGGCTCCATTGGAAGTATTCTTACACTTGAAAGAGATTTTATTTTTTCAAGTAGAGTAGGATAGGAAAAAAGAAATAACAAATGTAAAAAAGAGAGAGAAAAAAGGAAAAGAACAAAATCTCAATTGAAAACCTCTTTTGAGGCACCTAAGATTAGCTCACTTACTGAAAAACTCCTTGAGGAGGCCAATGGGTTGGAAAGAACAAAACAAAAAAACGAAAAGATCCTAGGTTAAAACCTCCACTGAGGCGCCTATGTAGACCTACTAGTTGCAAACCTCATTGAGGTA
Source organism: Pinus taeda (assembly GCA_000404065.3). NCBI lineage: Eukaryota > Viridiplantae > Streptophyta > Pinopsida > Pinales > Pinaceae > Pinus > Pinus taeda. The sequence goes on from APFE031363013.1 coordinate 9,633, forward strand.
GCTAGTAGGCCTAGGAAAAAAAAAGAAATGAAAAATGAAAAGAAAAAAATTATTTTCTCCATGTATCTTTCTATGATAAATGCAGGTGCTCACCAATCTTTGCAAGCAAAAAAGTACCAAAAAGGAAGTCAAACTTGTACTTTCTCCTCCTTTGCCCAGATGCTCCAATAGGACCAAGGCCATGTCAATCCATCACCCTCATCCATTTTCAACATCCACCCATAATTTCCAAGCCTTTGTCTTTCATTTCCTTCATTGTCCTAAAATGCTATAGGAAGATTTTGTTTTGCGACATGAGGCCAAAATACAAAGGGCAACAATTGTTTTTACCATATCTCGAAAATTGTGCATCCATTGGCAGATATATTTCATGGGGAGTGTTTAGTCAATTTATTGTTCTTAAATTGCAAGCATGAATTATTTACCAGGGCAGGTAAACTGATGAAGTACAAGTGCATTGTATGTGCTAGAAGTTACTTATGTCGTTAAGGTATTTATGTTATGGTTAATGTCTAAATCTAAAATCAGTATGGAGATGATGTTACTGTCTATATTAAAGTATTATTGTTGAGATTTTCTAACTGGTTATTCTAAGATTAATCTTAATTGAATTAAAATTTGTGGGATCGTTGAATAGTGATCCTAGCTTTACTCTGTTAGATTGTTTTTTATTATGTTTTGATTTTTATGTTGCAGCCAAACTAGGCTAACTTTGAAAACATGGAATGATGTGAAGGAGATCCTACTTTATCGAATTGGAAAATGAAAGATGCTTAAATTCAGTTGCTAAGAAAAGACTGTTACTCTTAACTATTGTAGCTTCACTCAATGCAAAAGTAAAACAAAAATGAGATTGATAAGATATGAAATAACTAAACTATGAAATGAAATGACTGAGTTATACTAGGTAGAAAGCAAATGAAATGATTGAATTATGCTAGGTATAAAGCAAACAGAACTATTGATGTAAAGATCAATTTAAGCGTGAACTCCATTGAACTGCATACTAAAAGTATAAAACATAGCATCCACAAATTAATTTTAAGAAATAAAAGAAAATCCACTTGCAGTGAATCAAAGACCTAATCTGCACACAGGGGCCCTCCATGAGGTAGTCAACGACTTTAACCAACACAACATAAAATGTATGAACCAAGATCTATTAATCGGAAAATAGTTTCAAAAGGATGCTTTCAAAATTACATACGATGGCGTGCCCCAAAACACAGAGCGACCATTGTTCTTATAACGTTTTCTTAATTAACAACATGAGAAATTCAAGCCTAAGTATCTTCGATACAATCCTTATCAAACCAAATCATATCACTTATTCATCGATTTTCTATTTGAAAAAGCAAATCGATAATATCTCTTGAAATTCGGACTCTGCTCTAGCACATTATCTTGCAGTTGACTATTATGGTTGACCGTGTCACAATGCGATTATCTTGATGGATTAGTTCAAGTAAACAGGAAGAAATCCATGAGGGGATCATCCTTTATCTACCCACATACTCCTTCGCTGAGTTGGCGCACTCGAACCTTGTCAACAATGGAAGTAGCTGCAGATCTGTGGATTAGCTACAAAATCAGGTCAATTCCGTAGCTAAATGCAATCTTTAATAAAATAATAAGGTATATGGACAAAATATGAAAAAGAGGACATATAAGTGCTTACCTTAACAAAACCTTATATTTATTGCATTTATTTGGATGAAAGGAATAGGAAAAGGAGGAAATATGGGCAAAAAGGGTGTCAAGGTAAAGTAGTTCTTGGACTCTACATTCCCCCACACTGGAGGTTTTTTATGTCCTCATACAACACATCATTGTCATTCTCATGTACATCTTTTTATCACATTCATGATTCACTTTATTCTTTTTTCTGGTAGCCACTGCCATTCTTGGTTTCTTCATGAGGATCTTATACTTTTGGTTGATGATTTCTCTTTTCATTTCCTTGCTTTCTTTTTTCAACCTCTTGTTATTTTTGTACCATAGACTAAAGTGCAAAATAAGGTTGTCACTCTTGGCAATTTGAATTCCATTCTGTGCCTTCAGTGTTTGGTTTTCATTTTTTAGGTATATGTTTAATGTCTCCAACTCAAATATTTTTTGCTTCAAAAAATTAGATGTTAAAGGTTCTTGTAGCTCATTAAACTAGTTACTTCCTTCTCCTAGACTTTGGATTGACCCTTTGGTTGTCGCTTCCTTTCTCTCTAACGATTCTATGTAATCATAAATTTCTTGCTGAATAGGATCAATGTCTAGACTTTGTACTAGACTTCTTGGAGGTGAACTGAAGGGAGGTGGTGACACCCTTGGTGACAGTCTCAGTGACTCTCTTGGAGAGTCTTTAAGATATCCAGTTTTCTCGTTTGACTCAAGATTGATGTATTCTGTAACTCTTGAGGTTGCTTTTTGTACTGTGTTCAATCTGGTACTTCTTAAATTTGTGGTTGGAAATCCCTGAGTTTTCTTTTGGATTTTGTTTATGAGGAAGGATTTTGGTTTGGGGCAAAACCTTTATTTTCTTTCCAGTTTTCTTTCTTCTACAATTCTCTTTTTTAATTTTCTGCAAAATATCTACAATGGGTAGTTCCTCCTCTGATAATTCTTGTTGGGACTGGGGTTCCTGTTCTATTACTGTTTCCATTTTTCTCTTTCTCCCTCTTAGGGTTCTACTACCACTTGGCTATTCAGGGGTTTTCTCTTCAAAATGATTTCATACTAGAAAATTTTCCCAATTGCCACCTATGCTTTGAAGATGAAACTCAATCAAGATTTTTATCAATCCATGATGGTACATTATATTGTCTATAGTGTTAGGTGTGGAGCCTGATTATCTTCTGTATTCAAAGGTATCGTCACATTGGACCCCAGTTCATAATGGAGCGGCAACGCCACTCGTAAAATATTCGTTGTTGGGGCTAAAAATAGATGTGAAATTGCCTTGTAAAATGTTGTAGTTTTGTGGTCAATCTGGGCCATTCATTAGGCAGAGATCTGACGGTATGAGTTATGTTTAATTTAGGGTTTTTTGCCCTACAAGGCAACCCCTCACTATATATGATTGAATTGTATTGTGTCTATGTAGATCTATATTCTGAGTAAGGAAGAGAGAGGAGATTGAGAGCGAAGAGGGAATTACAGCGGATTTGTTGTAGGTTGTATCTCTTCAGTTTGCTGGATAATATAAAAGGAAGGACTAGATGTTTCTCCATGGACATAGCCCAAACTGGGTGAATCACGTATATATGTGTCTCTCTTGTTTTATGCATTTTTTTTGTTTATATTTCTGCAATATTTTATGTGTTCCATTGCTCTGTAATATATAATTTTCTAACAGATGGTATTAGAGCCGAAGGTCTATTTGGCTAATAAACTCACAGGAGAGAAGCGTTCCTGGTTCAAATGATAGTAGGTTTAGGGTCGAAAAATTTAACAGCGAAAACTACCAATTGTGGAAGATGCAGATGGAAGATTATCTGTATCAGAGAGATTTGTACCAACCATTGAGCGGAAAGGGAAAGAAACTGATGAATATGAAAAACATAGAATGGGATATTCTCGACATAAAGGCACTTGGAATAATACAACTGTGCCTAGCGGCGTCAGTAGCGTTTAATATTTCAAAGGAAACGAAAACAGAGGGTTTAATGTCGACATTGGCCAAACTATATGAAAAACCCTCAGCCTCAAATAAGGTATTTCTTATAAAGCGTTTATTTAATATGAAAATGTTAGAAGGTGGATCTGTTGTTGATCATTTAAATGAATTTAATACAATTATGAGTCAGCTAAGTTCTATAGGGGTAACTTTTGATGATGAAGTTAGGGCTCTGTTATTTTTGTGCTCATTGCCAGAAAGTTGGAATCATTTAGTTATGGTCATTAGTAACGATGTCTCTGGATCTAGTACTTTAAAGTTTGATGATGTTGTCGGTGAAATCCTTAGCGAGGAAATGCGACGAAAAAGCTCCAATGAGACATCAGGTAATGATTTGACTGCAGAGACTAGGGGAAGAAAAATGGAAAGAGGAAAGAGCCTAGGATATCGTAGTAAGTCAAGGAACAACAGATCCAACTCCAGATCGGGGACAGTGTGCTGGAAATGCGGGAAAAAAGGACACCTAAAGAAATACTGCAAGTCTTGGAAGGGAAAAGAAGGAGACGCGTAGCAAAAAAAAATCATGAAGCGAATGTAATAGGTGATGTGTTGCAAGATGTTTTGATTCTTTCTTTAGAAAATATTATTGATGCCTGGGTGGTCGATTCAAGGGCCTCATTCCATGCCACACTTGATAGGAAACATTTTCATGATTATGTTCAAGGAGATTTTGGACAGGTTCGATTGGGTGATGATAAACCTGTAAAATCATTGGAATGGGTACAGTTTTCATAAAACAACAAAATGGAAATCAATGGCTATTGAAGGAGTTAAGGCATGTTATAGATATGAAGAAAAATATGATTTCAACAGGGCAGTTGGGAGGTGAAAGTTGTGTAACTACTTTCACACATAAAACCTGGAAGGTCACTAAATGGGATGCAGATCCTTCGCTCAAGAAATTTGTTGCCAGGTTTGAAGCATGTTGATTTAAAATTCTGTGAGAATTATGTTTATGGAAAACAAAAGAGAGTAAGATTCCTCAAAGTTGGGAAAGAAAAGAAGAGCGAAAAATTAGAGCTTGTGCATACAGATGTATGGGGACCTGATCAGGTATTATCTCTTGGTGGCTCTTGTTATCATGTTACTTTCATTGATGATGCAACAAGAAAAACCTGGCTTTATTGTATTCGAAATAAATCTGATGTATTTGATACTTTCAAGAAATGGAAGGCTTTGGTTGAAAATGAGACAGGAAAAAGGTTGAAGTGTCTCAAATCAGATAATGGAGGTGAATATTGTAACAAAGAGTTTGATAGGTACTATTCAGAGAATGGAATTCGCAGAGAGAAGGCAGTTTCAGGAACACCACAATAAAATGGTGTGTCGGAAAGGATGAATAGAACAATCATGGAGCGTGCAAGGTGCATGAAATTGCATGCAGGATTGCCTTTACAATTTTGGGTAGATTTTGTAGATACTGTTGTTTATCTAATAAACAGAGGGGCTTCAAGTTCCTTGGATGGTGGTATTCCAGAGGAGGCCATGGACAGGTTAAAAGGTAAACTACTCATTTTAAAAAACTTTTGGTTGTGAAGCTTTTGTCCACATTAATAAATAAAATAGAACAAAGCTTGAGGCACAATCAAAGAAATGTACCTTTATTGGATATGGTGTTAATGATTTTGGTTTTCGCTTTTATGATTATGAAAATCATGAAATCGTTAGGAGCAGAGATGTCATATTCAATGAAAAGGTTTTGTATAAGGATCAACTGTAGGAAAAGAAAAAGTAAAAAGAAAATAGAGAATACACAGTGCTTGAAGAGATCACAGAAAAAGTGATGGTGCCTGAAAATCATAATGATCAATGGTTAGAACAACAACCACAATAGAAACAAGCACCTCAAACACCTGAAAGTGGTGTTAGAATATCTACCAGGGTAAGTAGACCCCCCTGAACGATACTTTCCTTCATTATATTATGTATTGTTGACTGATTCTGGTGAACTAGAATGTTATGAAGAAGCAGTGTAGGTAGAAACCGGGAAGAAGTGGGAGGAAGCCATGAAAGAAGAGATGGACTCCTTAGCACATAACCAGACTTGGGACTTAGTCAGGTTGCTTGCAGGTAAAACAACATTGCAGAATAAATGGGTTTACAAGTTGAAGAAAGAAGACGGAGGTAGAAAAAGGTATAAAGCTAGACTTGTCATGAAAGGGTTTACACAAAAAAAGGGTATAAACTTTGATGAGATATTTTCTCCTGTTGTTAAAATGACTTCAATCGGAAATATTTTGAGTCTAGTAGCAGCTGGATATTTGCATCTTGAGCAGTTAGATGTAAAGACAACCTTTATCCATGGGGATTTGGAGGAAGAGATATATATGCAGCAGCCACAAGGATATGAGGTAAAAGTGAAGGAGAAACTAGTGTGCAGGTTGAAGAAGAGCTTGTATGGCTTAAAATAGGCTCCAAGGCAGTGGTATCTAAAAATTGACAGGTTTATGTGTGAACAAGGTTATATTAGATGTCACTTTGATCATTGTGTTTATCTCAAAAGGCAAAATGATGGTAGCTATATTACATTGTTATTGTATGTAGATGACATGTCTGTTGCATGTTCTAACATGTAGGAAATAAATGTACTCAAAAGAAAATTGGCGAACTCATTTGCAATGAAGGATTTGGGTGCTGCAAAACAAATCCTTGGTATGAGAATAACTAGAGACATGAAGAATCACAAATTAACAT